>JADBJO010014368.1:13143-45643 GCA_016801955.1 Conus betulinus | reverse complement strand
CACAGATGGACAGCCAGACAGAAAGACAGACAGACAGAGAGCCAACACGATTAATTATAATACTTATTTCCAATCTATGTAAGTGACATACCATGTTATTCCGTGGTCTCTCTTGACGATCTCACGGCACGTCCGCGTGTAAAGCCAACAGATTTCAGTAATGTCTGTCGCTCTGTGAAATATGATCAAAAACACACCCGCCACCACACGAAGGAATCCATGTCAACCTCTATCAGGCATCCCATTTTGAGACGGACGAGAGAGAAGCGGACGATGTTGAGCGAGCGGATGAGAGAGAGGAGGGGAGGGAGAGAGAGAGACGGAGAAAAGGAGGGAACCGACGAGTGAGGACGACGTTGAGAGAGAGAGAGAACGAGAGAGGGGGATGAGAAAGGGAGCTTAGAGGCGCGAGGAGAGAGAGAGGAGGGGAGAGAGGGGAAGAGGAGAGGAGCTATGGCGAGGGAGAGAGGAGGGAGGAGAGAGGAGAGAGGAGGGAGGACGGAGAGAGGAGGGGAGAGAGAGGGGACAAGGCGAGGAGGAGGTGTTCGGAGAGAGAGAGAAAGACAGACAGACAGACCAGACAGACAGAGACAGAGACCGAGGACAAAAGCGACAGAGAGAGAAAGAGAAGAGAGGGAAATGAGAGAGGAACAAGAGAGATTGAGGATGGGAGAAAGGAGGAGAAGAAGAAACAAAGGAGCAGGAAGGAAAGACCGAGGAGAAAGGAAGAGAAATCAAGCAGGAGCGAGGTAGAAAGAAGAGGCGGAGAGAGGATGAGAAGAAAGAGAGCAGACAGAGAGTGGACGAGGAAGAGCCTCGGAAGAAAGAGAGAGAGGAAAGTAACAAGAAGAGAACGAGAGAGAGGTGGAGATCGGGGGCCTTCTCTAGCAAAGATGGAGAGAAGAGAGGATGGGGAATGAGAGAGAGAGAAAGCGAGGAGAGATGAGGAGAGAGCACGGGGGAGAGGACGGGGGAGAGAGCGGAAGAGAGTTGGGGGGCGCAACTCCCCATCCCCCTTCCCCGAAGGAAACGAAGAGAGAGACAGAAGAAGGGCTGAGGTGGCGGAGGCGAACAGGAGGCAGTAGTGGGAGGGCAGTTCTTGACATGGATAGGAGAATAAGCTCGAAAGCGACCTCTGCAAACACACAGCGCTCCCAGCTCTCCGATGTCCACACGACTGGCCATTCGCTCACCGACGCTGAACGTAACACAATACTGTCGGCCTACTATCAATGAAAACTCTATCTTCCGCTCCTATCATCTCACTCTCTTCTACTCTTCCTCTCTCACTTGCTACCATACATTCTGGACACTGGCAGGTTGTGTCGTGGATTATTTGTAATGTCATGTGACCTTTTTTTAAAGACTTTGTATTTTTTTTTTTTCTTCTCATTTTGTGTACCACTCCTAAGGAACAGCCTATGGTGCCCATTCCGACTCCCAGTTCACGCCCACACCCCGGCTTGTCCCCTCGCAGCCAGCCTCAGCGCAGGCAGTCAACAGACAGCAGTCAATGTCAAGTCAACATGAGGCAACATACCACGCTCATTTTGTCAGTTCACGCGATGTCTGCTGTGATCCAGCATATGCAAGAGAGAGCCCCCGCTCTGCCAGCCCACAGATGACAACTACAGCCCAGTCGCGGAGCCACTGTCAGTGAGTGGTCCCTGTCTGTAGTGCACCACTCTGTCCGTGCAGTGACAGTCCCCATGAACTCGCCGCTATCGGCGGCCTCGTCCCAAACTCACAAAAGGAGCGCAGATGTGGGGAAATGTAATAAAAACCGAAGTCACCATGACAGCGGAGCCTGAAGCCATGAAATTTAATACTTTTAGAGGCTGACTGAAGAGGATGAGAATGAAGACGAAGCTAAGCAGTTCCGCTGTAGTTAGGAAGTCCTGACAGGGCTGTGTTTTACGCTTCTTTTTCGTAATATAACATTGCGTCAGCCGGTCCGAGACATACAGACACCTGCAGTATCGGTCAAGAACTTTAAGCAACACTCTCAAAGACGAACGTATTACGTGAATAAACTCGCGAATGAACACGTGTACGTGCGTGCATGTAGGTATGTCTGAGTCTGAGTCTGCATCTGTGTACCTGCATGTGTGCGGTTAGAGCAGCGTGCGTGCATGTGTATTTGACGCTGCATGCATGTTTGACAAGGGCACCCGGGCAGACGTTTGATGTACCAGCGGCCAATCTGATTGTAATCTGAGACTGATTCCAATGGATTCTTCCAGCCTGCATGACTACTAAACAAATCATAATCGGTAACTGCACGCACGTGCGTTTAGACTGTTAATACTGCTGATGTTTCGCTGCTTTCCTCTGCTGACGTTCCTTCGATTGTAAGGGTGGAAGATGAGACGGAGACGGAGAGAGAGAGAGATGGGGGGGGGGGAGGGCCAAGGGAAAGAGATGGTGGAATGCGGGGAAGGGGGGAGGGATAGGGTTGAGGATGCAGAAAGAGCTCTGCTCTTCGTGAAAGACTGTGTGCATGCTGCTTTGATCCTGACACACTTTAATTACTCGGAAATAAACAACACGGCTGGAGTGAAGCAAGTGCGAGTAAAACAGGTCTTCCGTCATTGTGACAAATGACATGGCTAAAGATTTAATAACAAAGGAGACTGAGAGGGGAAGGGCACGTACAGGTCAAGTACAGCGCCGCCCTTTTTTTAATCTGTTTAACGGGGTGAACTTGCTTTGTTGCCATGGATTCTTTCATTACTTAAACAGGACCTCAGTTTATCGCTTGTCCCACAACAACGATCCTCAGACCATCACACTAAGTCGCGAGATTCGAACAGCTGGTTCGCATTCTGCTGATTCTCTGATGATTGCGTTGTTGGCTGGGCCTCCTTTTCACCTGTCGAGGACGACTTGTGAATAGTCGGGAAAGCAGACAAGAGGTGGTGCACAACAGTGTGTCCACCAAGTTGTTTGTCTCCAGGCAACCGGCTCACGGAACTTTGCTTGATCTTTTTTTTTCTCGAAAGTCTCAATGAACACCATGAACAGTATCGTCAACGGATTGCAATCAATGCCAGACTTGATGTATTGGGGAATGCGCTCATTCAGTCAGAAGTCACGTTAATCTTTCTTTTTTTTATTTTTGTCTCTCTGTGCCTTTGAATTTCTTGGGCAACAGAGCTACGAACTGTTCACAAAGTTCTCTGCACTCTAGAATTCCTAATTTCCGAATCGAGGTTATTGTAACATGGGCTTTATCTAATATTCCTTTAAAAAACTGAGTGTCAAATCACATCTGGAAACACAAGATGTGCTCCAATTTCATCGAGCTAGATTCAATGCGTGCGGTTTATTCCTATATCACTGCACTACATTTCCTAAGCCATTAGCCACAATATAAAGGTAAGAAAAAAAAGACAAAAAACCAAAAAGAACGTTGGTATTGATCATTTAATGTTTATGTGTGTTCCATACATGTACGTGTCAATTTGCATGTGTAATTGAAGCCTATGATAGTTTCTTCCTATTTTTTGTGTGCAATTGTGCATATGTACATGCGCACGTGCCTGTGTATGTAAAAACATGTGTGTGCACGCGCGCGCGCGCGCGCGTGCGCGCGCGCGCTGCGTGTGTGTGTGTGTGTGGTGTGTGTGTGTGTGTGTGTTTGTGTGTGTGTGTGTGTGTGCGTGTGTGCACAAATAAAATGTGTGCAGGTGTTTATGTGGACGTAGAAAAGAGAATACATGTATGAATATATCTGGGCAATGTCAAATTAAAAAAAAAAAAAAAGCAAACGCACAAAAACAAAACCACTAAACTACGTGGGTAACACACTGATCCTGCATGATCACTTAAGTACGCTTTTTTCCAAACCATAATCTCCTACAAGCCCTAATAGTGGTTAACTCGTAAACTGGCAACGGATCTCCAAAACATCGAGGATACTCACTCACTACCTTTTAACAAGAAGAAGTCAAACCGATTTCATTTCCCATTACAACCTAGTCCCAGTGAAGAGCTCGCACGAAGCAGCAGACCATTCCGCTGAGCCTAAATTCCTCTCTGATGGTTCCCTAAAGTGCAGCGTCTGTGATTTCATGCCAGTGGACACGGCATTAGAGCTTGGCGTGAGCCCTTTCTATTACACTCCCGTCCCCATGCCATCAACAGTGCTTTGCGTGGCAAAGAGCTGGTTGGAATGGACACACTGCCCTCGGGCTTTGCAGGGCTTTATCACCCACGAGCAGCATGGGAGAGGCCCTTCCTGCAAACGCTGCGATCGTCCAGGTCTTGGTAAGGTGGATAGCTTTCAGGGAGGGGGGTTGGCTGGGTGGAATAGAACAAGAGGAGGGGGGACAGCTGCAGCTTTCCGTGGAGTGGGTTGATTAGCCTATTCCCATTCAACCTTGTCTTAAGATCTTGGATCTTGCTCCCATTTTGCCTACCTGCCATTACTGTTTTGCCTATTTATTATCGCATACATAGAGGTTCATGACTGGTCTTGAGACAGGGTTAAATATTTGCAGCTGCAGTTACTGAAGTGATTCTCCGACAAATATATTTTAGTTCAGTCATCTTCTCCTCTCTCTCTCTCTCCTCCTCCTCCTATCTCTCTCTCTCTCCTCTCTCTCTCTCTCTCTGTGGGGTGTGTGTGTGTCTGTGTGTCTGTCTGTGTGGCTGTCTGTCTTTCTGTCTGTCTCTCTGAATCTCTCTCTTTCCTTTTTAAAATACACATACACACATACATACATTATACACACACCGCACGCACGCAGGCACGCAAGCACACGCGCATGCACATACACACATACATATACACACTTACACAAGCGCGATCGCGCACGCACGCACACACACACACACACACACACCACACACACACACACACTTGAGTCAGAGGATGTACTCTACTGTAAACCACGTTCAATATTTTCTGAAAAATCAGACAATTGCTGCCACTTAGACATAAACTCAACAGAATGTGTCTGTCTGTCTGTCTGTCCCTGTGTCTGTCTATCTGTCTACCAGTCTGTCTGTCTGCCTGTCGGTCTGATTGTCTCTGAGCGCAATGTGCTTTGTGGAGTGGTTTTTTATTACGATTATCAAGACTTACTTGATATATTTCTTAAACTGTTAGACACGTGTCGCCATATAAACATAAACCAAACAGAACGTATCTGCATGCGTGCATGCAGGCTGTGTTCGTGCTCGCGTGCAATGAGATTTGATGTGTTTCTTATCCCTATTAATATGATGTGTGTGCGTGCCTGCTTCCATGCATGCGCGCGCGCGCGCGCGCGCGCGCGTGTGTGTGTGTGTGTGTGTGTGTGTGTGTGTGTGTGTGTGTGTGTGTGTGTGTAGAGCAGATCAAACTGAAAACTGGGACTGGGCGAATAACGACCACGAGTTCGTGTATAGACGAATCTGAAATCAGTGAATCGAGAATACGCAAACCGGGACGAAGTCCTCTCCATAGTTGGTGTGAGTACTGTTTTCTATGGATCAAGCAGTACTCATTCCCTGAGTGCAGCTGTCACTATATAGGATGCTGTGAACGCTGAATTCTGTAGACTAAGAATCTTTGCAGTGGGGATGTTGTCTCCATGCAGAGTGTTACGAACACTGATTTTCACAATTCAAGCACCATCTTTGTCCAGTAACCATCTCTATATACAAACCTCTGTGAACACTGGTTCCAACAAGTCAAATAGAATGTTTTCACCTGGGGATGATATCTCCATGCTGGATTATTTCCGTCTTCAAAGGTATCACTCCTGTTTTGAAATTCCACTTCTGCCAATTATATGTTTCAAATAGGATCCCTGTCCCCCGCCCATCCGCTGTTTTCTAAACTACACGAAACAATTCTGCACGCTTCCTCCCTCTCGCACATGCGTAAGCATCCCCCTTCCAAACACTACCCTCACCCCTCACAATCTCCTACCCCCCTCCCACTTCTCTACTACTACATCACCTTATTCTCATCTATTGCCACCGGCTTTTCCTGTTTATTCCACATGCAATAGCCCCTATTGTTTGTGGATGGTTTGCTGTCAAAGAGGTCGCTCCAACCTCGCTGGACACCCGGACTTTGTGTCCTCAATCAAGCCATTCAATGGTTTGTATACCTTTGACACATTGGTCCCCCTATTTTTGTTTCTTTCTTTCCTTCTATCTTTGCTTAGGGGATGAAGTTACCCCCCTTGTCGTAAGATCTTTTAGTAATGACAAGAAACTATCAAAGTATCAAATCTCTCTCTCTCTCTCTCTCTCTCTCTCTCTCTCTGGCTCTCTCTCTCTCTCTCTCTCTTTCTCAGATAAATTGATGAATATCGTCTCGTTCAGTTCCTTGTGATAGGGACAGCGACGGTCTGTCAAGACCCGACAGTCATGCGAATGCGCGGTAACATTCCTCCGCTGGCATCTGCTGCGCGCAGGTGGAGAGGAAATCCGGAGGATTTGTCGTCGTTGTTGGTGTCCCGAATAAGTGAGTGGGTGGATGCATGCTAACGTGTTTGTGTACATGTGTTTGCTTTGTGCATGCTTTTGTGTGTGTGTGTGTGTGTGTGTGTGTGTGTGTGTGTGTGTGTGTGTGTGTGTGTGTGTGTGTGTGTGTGTGTGTGTGTGTGTGTGTGTGTGTGTGTGTGTGTGTGTGTACACGTGCGTGCATGCGTGGGTATGTGTCCATGCGTGCATTCACTAAGGCATCTATGCCTAAAGATCCTTCACTGGAATCCTTATCTCCAGGAAGGGCAAAGAGGGAGAGCTTTCCCCTGCCCTGAGATCAACATAAGTGCATGTCAACCCACACTACGACCTGTAAGATGGCCTAGGACAGGCAGTCCTGGCAAGGTGTATGTCCACCCTCACTATGCCCCGTGAGATGGTCTAAGACAGGCAGTCCTGGCAAGGTGTATGTCCACCCTCACTATGCCCCGTGAGATGGCCTTGGATAGGCAGTCCTGGCAAGGTGTATGTCCACCCTCACTATGCCCCGTGAGATGGCCTAAGATAGGCAGTCCTGGCAAGGTGTATGTCCACCCTCACTATGCCCCGTGAGATGGCCTTGGATAGGCAGTCCTGGCAAGGTGTATGTCCACCCTCACTATGCCCCGTGAGATGGCCTAAGACAGGCAGTCCTGGCAAGGTGTATGTCCACCCTCACTATGCCCCGTGAGATGGCCTAAGACAGGCAGTCCTGGCAAGGTGTATGTCCACCCTCACTATGCCCCGTGAGATGGCCTTGGATAGGCAGTCCTGGCAAGGTGTATGTCCACCCTCACTATGCCCCGTGAGATGGCCTTGGACAGGCAGTCCTGGCAAGGTGTATGTCCACCCTCACTATGCCCCGTGAGATGGCCTTGGATAGGCAGTCATGACGAGGTACATATCCACGCACACTATATCCAATGAGTCCACCCACACTACATCTTGTATGATAGTCCTGGATAGGCAGTCATGGTGAGGTACCCTATCCACGCACACTGTACCCCGTAGATGGTCTTGGAGTTATGGAGAGGTACATATCCATCCACACCAAACCTTGTAAAATGGTCTTGGACATGGAATCATGACAAGATGCATGGCTGCCCTTCCACTTGGTTCTGTAAGATGGTGCTGGGCAAGATGTCAAGGAGAGGTGCATGTCCACTCTCTACTGTCCTGTGTAGGATGATCTTAGCGAGTTATGGCCAAAGACTTGTCCAAGCTATATTGTGCCTCATGAGATGATCTTGGACATGGCGTCATGGCTAGAAAACAGTTCCACCCTCTTCCACTGTAGCCTGTAGCACGATGTCATATTTGCGAGACCACACCTATACTGTGCCTTAACAGAGGCCTTAAGATAGGGAGTCATGGTATCTTCAATGTACAGCCTCTGCAGCTCCCTGTATAATGGCCTCGGACACGGACTCAATAAAAGATATATGCCCATCTTTTAATGTGCTCCGTATGATGGTCTTGGACAAGGAGTTATGGACAGACACATGTTGTTCTTTACTATTTCATGTAGAATGGTCTTGGAGAGGCAATTAAGGCGAAAGGGCATGTCCATCCTCTACTGTGGCCCATAAAGTGTTTCTGGGCATTTAGCAGTCACAGCAAGATACATACACAATTCTCTACTATACCCTATAGGATGGTCTATAAAAGGAGTCATGGCGAAATATCTCCCCGTTATCAGACAAACACGCGGCTTCTTCTAACTGTGGAAACCTCTTCTCCCGAGTATCCAGTCATTCACTGCAGATTATTTTATGTTCCCTGTTTGCGATGTAAAGAATCCTTCTGAAGCGTTTATTCTATACCGCCTGGGTGTACATCCTCCACAACTGTGTCGTTAGTGCCCAATTCTCATTTCCATACAGAAAGACAGAAACCACCAGAGGCTTCTGTGGCTTTGTCTTCACTGGTGGGCTGATAGAGTTTTTGTTCCAGTGATTTTGTCTTGTCATGGCAGACACCACCTGGCACGATCACAGAATGGGATCAGCATCAATGTCTCCATACCTGACTCTGATCAAACTCTAAACTGGCGTATCAGGAGACTAGTCCTGGCATTCTGGATGCATGACAGCTGCCCACGTCCCAAACAAATGGTCCCAGCAGGTCTTTAATGATGCAGAGATGTCCACCTCCTACCAGCGTGTGGCATCCTCAGGGATTTCAGGACGACGACCTCCTTCATCAGTCAGAGGCGGACTCAGTGTCTGAGGAGGTAACTGGCAGCCATACAAGAAGAGAGAGAGGAAAGTAGTAAAACGGTACGTAGGTGAGAGAAGTAACCATGACGACGCTAATTCTGTGTTCGGTGCCAGTTAAAAGGCAGAGAAAGGTACTAATACAGTGTGCATCAGTATGGTCATCCATACACCTCCAAAGAAAAAGGTCCGTCCATAGAAAGACTACAATACCCTCCCTGTTGTTGTTTTTTTTGTTCTGGGGATTATTTCTGTAGGTGTGTGTGTGTTTCTTTTGTTGTGGCCGAGGCTTTTTCGCTCTTAAGTGGAGAGAGAGAGAGAGAGAGAGAGAGAGAGAGAGAGAGTGTGTGTGTGTGTGTGTGTGTGTGTGTGTGTGTGTGTGTGTGTGTGTGTGTGTGTGGTGTGTGTGTGTTTCTTTTAGTGGGTTTTCGATTCTTTGGTTGTTTTTTTTTTAGGGGTGGCGTCTTTTGGGATTTGTTTTGTGTTGTTATGAATGTTAGTGGCGTTTTCACTCATGAATGCAGAGAGGAGGGTGTGTTTGTTTTCTTAGATAGGTACTGCCTTTTGCCTTCCAATCCTTTGACCTGTATTATTACAACCCAACTTCTTTATATGTCTATAGTTGCTAAGAGAAAATTTCCTTCATTCTGTTATCGTTCTTTTTATCCAAAGGTAATGAATCAAGTTCAGCAACAGCTAAATTCAACATCGTGCACGCTGTATTGTCAGAAATTATTGATATATTTCTACAGAAGGCCCTCTGCAGAACAGAGAAGTGCAAAAAAATCGAAAATTAACCACTTTTTCAAAACAGTACAGTGCAAAACATCAAGCAGTATTACCTGCTTTTTCAAAAACAAATTTACTTCTCCACCTCCTTCGAATCGTCTTCAAAATCCTCTACCCTGTAATGTAATCCTGATATGTAGTGTGTGTGTGTGTGTGTGTGTGTGTGTGTGTGTGTGTGTGTGTGTGTGTGTGTGTGTGTGAGTGTGTGTGTGTGTGTGTGTGTGTGTGTGTGTGTGTGTGTGTGTGTGTATGCGAGAGTGCGCGTGTGTGTGTCTATCTGTCCACCCTGGATGGACAGAGAAAGAGGGAGGGGTAGAGAGACAGAAACACATATAGAGAGTCAGAAGTGGGAGAGAGAGAGAAATAGAGAGAGAGAGCATGTGAATGAGTGTGTGTGTGCGAGCGCGCGCGCGTGTGTGTGTGCGTGCGTGTGTGTGTGTGTGTGTGTGTGTGTGTGTGTGTGTGTGTGTGTGTGTGTGTGTGTGTGTGTGTGTGTGTGTGTGTGTGTGTGTGTGTGTGTGTGTGTGTGTGTGTGTGTGTGTGTGTGTGCACGTGCACGTACTTTTGTGTGTGCGAGCGTGTGAACGTGCATGTATGCGTCCTGTCCGCTCGCGCGTGCGTTTAAGCCTACTCGCGTGTCTGGAAAGATAAACTGCTTGAAAGCCTTTATGGAGGGATGGGAAGGGTCAATCACATGGTGGTGGTGATGGTGGCAGGATGGGAGAAAAGGCGGGACTAAATGTAAAACACACGGCTGTCACAGTTTGACAGCATGACAATATTTAAGAATGTGTACATGCCTACAGTTATGTCCTGTAAACTACTAAACACCCCTCTCTGTTGGGGAATTTGGCATTGTATTAGTGCATAGGATGAGGATATTGAGGATAAGGAAGATGATGATGATGACGACGATGACAATGATGATATTACTTACGGCGATGATGGTGATGATGACGACGACAACGACAACGACAACGACGATATAACCAAATCATCGTCATCATCATCATCATCAGTAACAGTAGAATCAGCAGCAGCAACAGCAACAGAAGTAGTAGTATCTTAGCTGTATGAAAATGACTGTATGCCAATGCCAGTGAGTCATCTCATCGTCTAACTGGTCTATCAGTTCTAGACCCCTGACAATTGTCCACCATTCCAAGGACGACCGCTGTACATAGGCCTTCATGTGATGGACACAGCCATCGACGATCAGCCTGTCACTTGTCACTTTCCCTGTCACTTCGGGCCAACGTGACTCACTCGTTAGGGCTCGGCTCATCATCTGGAGTAACCATTCACGACAAAGATGAAGAAGAAGACAAACAAGAACAAGAAGAAAGAAGTACAAAGAAGAAGAAGAAAAACAGGAGGACGAGGAGGCTGTAGCTGTTGATAATAATGACGATGAAAATGATGATGATGATGATGATGATGATGATGATGATGATGATGATGATGATGATGATGATGATGATGATGATGAAAAGAGAAAAGAAAAGAGGAGAAAGGAGGATGCAGAAAAGAAGAAAGGGGTGTTAGAAGGAAAGCAGAAAAAAAGAAGAGAAAGGAGAAAAGAAGGAAAAATAAAAAAAACAAGAACCAAACGATTTTGTCCCAACGTGGACACAGATAAACACGAAAACGCCCAACCTGCTGAAAACGAAGCGCCGGCTCATAAACTAAGATGAAATTAGAAACATGCGGGTTGAGGAGATGGGAGGAGAGACGGGGAGAAACGAAATGGACGCAAAGCCCACCCGTAGAAGCCGAGTGGTCGTTCAACCCATCACAGCAGATTTCATCCTTGCTTCTTTTAACGTTCCTTTCCCAACGGATCACTGCGCACGCGCTCCAGACCCCACACCGGAAAATGACAAGGAGGGAGTGGTGATTCTGTACTCAGTGGCCAGAAAGGAAGGAAAGAAGGAAAAACAAAAAGAGTTTTTTAACCGAAAAAGACAGTCATGCAGAAAAGAATTTTTTAACTTTAAAAAGAAACAGAATAAAGAAAAGAAATATAAAAAGCAGAAAAAGAAAAGTGATAGAAAAAGCAACCGAAAAAAAGGGACGAAAGGAAAACAGAATGACAAGAAAAAGGACGCAGGAATAAAACCCGACCTCCCCAAGAGCTCATGTTCGTGCAGCTAACAAACACAAATCACCACCCTGGCTCTCCGGCTGTTTTTAGCCCCATTTTCTAAATGAAGCGCACACACAACGGGAAGTCGGGAGGGACTGGAATCCAAGACCACGGGAGATGTTTTCAAGCTCTGGACTGAATTTATCAGCAGGACGAAAGAAAAAGGTAGGGACATGCAACACAAAAAATAAGGGGACAGGCAGAGAACAACAGGATGGAAATCGAATTAATGAATCAGTTAACGGCAAACTTTTTTTCCCTGTTGAACTGGGGATCAATAAATCCCTGCACATCCACTGAGAGAGAGAGAGACAGAGAGAGAGAGACAGACAGACAGACAGACAGACAGACAGGCAGAGACAAAGACAGAGAGACAGACAGACAGACAGACACAGGGACAGAGACAGAAAGACAGACACAGTGACAGACTCAGAGACACAGGGAGAGACAAAAACAGACAGACAGACAGAGACAGAGAGACAAGAGACAGAGAGAAACAAGATCCTCAAACATTTCTTCTACTCTGCATGCTCCGACATACATGTAATCCTCGTCACCTCCCCCCGAAGATCCTACGTCACGTTCGGTGGTTAAATCTCTCTGTAACGTCTGTCGCCCCGTGAAATACGATCAAAACACACCCTGTGCGCAAGAAGGAATTCATTTCAACCTTTATCAGCATCCATGTCAGGAAGACGACAGAGAGAGTGAGAGATGGGGAGGGGGAAGGGGAAGTGTGGAGATGGTCGAAGGAAACAGAGAGAGAGAGAGAGAGAGAGAGAGAGAGAGAGAGATAAGAGGGGGGTGAGGGGGGGGTGAGGGTAAGGGGCAGAAGGAAGACAGGGGCAGAGAGCTCTTTACATGGACAGAGATCGACACAGAGCCGGAATGCTGCAAACAAGGCCGTTCATTTCATGATGGCCTTTCTCACCTCACGCTGAACATATCAACAATAGTAGCTAATCATCACAGAACTCTCTCTCTCTCTCTCTCTCTCTCTCTCTCTCTCTCTCTCTCTCTCTCTCTCTCTCTCTCTCGCTGTGCGTGGACGTGTGTGTTTCTGTGTATCCGTTTGTGTCCTGTCTGTCTGAATTATTACGGTAAATATTAATTCAGTCTACATACTATTTCAATCATGTGCATTTTGAATGGCGGATATGAAGGTAACCTTGATGGTTGCTCTTTGTAGATTACTTACACTGGCAGGTGTGTTCTCGATCATTTTGTGATGCCATACGGCTCGTTTTCAGTTTTAGGTCATTTTTCTCCCAGTTTCTGTACCACTTAAGAGGCAAAAGCCCATGGCGCTCCTTCCGGCTCCCCAGTCACAGCCACACTCAGGCTTGTCTCCTCGCAGCCCTGGCACAGGCAATCGACAGACAGCAGCCAATGTCGAGTCATCAGTATGCAACCCCCCCTCCCTCCCCACCGACCCCCTCCCCTGCCAAGTTATTTTGTAGATACAGCGGTGCCTGTTCCGATCCGACATGTGCAGGATGCCATCTACAGACGACATTGCTCAATTGCAGGATACCACCTACTAGCCCCTATAGACGAAATTGCTTAATTGCAACATACCACCAAATAGCCACCTACAGACGACAGTGCTCAGTTGCAGAGCCACCCTGAGTAAGTGTCCCCCTCTTCAGAGCACCGCCACGTGATGTTTGAATATGAAGACGGTCATGCTTGGATTGATAAGGGAGTTGGTGGTGACTTTTAAATGTTTATTTTGTGGCTTTCAATAAACACTCGTCAATTGTAGTCAGAACCGGTAACACCACATCCAAACCAGAGAAAGAGTTGGAACGCACTCACTGTTCAATAGAAAATCTCACTCTGTTCAAACTGTACGGGACTCTGAAGTAAACCGTTGTTTTGAAATTACATCCGAATTCCAGTCTGGGGTGTAAGAAATGGGTGATTATTTCCTAAGATACAGGATTCCTACTGGCCTTCTTAAGTTGTGCAGAAAACATATAAAGAAGGTGGAGTCCACTTCATTTTAGTACATCCAGCTATTCAGAATATACGAAAAAGTTTATTTCTAAAATAAAAACATGCTATCAGCAGCCTGTTTCTTCCGCTTGTGTATATTCAAGGCGTCAAACAATGAAAATATCGTTTAAGTTTTAGCCTATTTCTTTATTACGCTTGGAAGGTTGAAGACCTAATCTGTCATTTGACGAACAGTTAACAGTTATGAAACACGTTTGTATGCTTAGGGTTCGAAAATGTTGAATATGTCATACAGATTAAAACATTATCTTTCTAATTTCTTCTTCTCTCTCTCTCTCTCTCTCTCTCTCTCTCTCTCTCTCTCTCTCTCTCTCTCTCTCTCTCTCTCTCTCTCTCTCTCGCTGTTGTATCGCGTACTTTACTGATGTGTGATGTAATGCATTGTTGTGGTCTGTATACCGTGTGTGGTGTGTCGTAGCGAAGTGCAGTTTCTATCGTGTGATGTGACGTGGAGTGATGAGGTGCACTCCGAGTGGTATGTACAGTGAACTACTGTGGTGCGTGGGGCACTGCATTGTGGTGTGGTGAAGTGAAGCACAGACTAGGGACGGCATGGTATGGTGAGCTGTGTGATGTGGTAAAAAGGAGTGACGGAGAGCGGTCTGGTGTGGTATGTGGTATGGTGAGGTGTACTGTGGTGTGTGATGCGATGCAGTGATCTCTGATATGATGGTGTGTTTCTGTAGAAAAAAAAAAAAACATCATAGTCAATTGTTGTGTGGCGTAGCGTATGAGTGGTGTAGTCTGTGGCATAGAGCACTGTCACATAGTGATACTCAATATGGTAAAGTGTGGGACAGCGTAGCGTGATATGGCTTCATGGTGTGCTACAGTCATTTATGGTAAGGTGCAATGTGGTATGCAGGATGGTGTGGTGTGTGGCATGTGGTAGCATAGTGCAGTTTACTATGGTGTGGTATAATGTGGTGTGTGAAGTGATGGTGTGGTGTGTGGCATGTGGTACCATAGTGCGGTCTACTATGGTGTGGTATGATGTGGTATGCAGTGATGGTGTGGTGTGTGGCATGTGGTAGCATAGTGCAGTCTACTATGGTGTGGTATGATGTGGTGTGAAGTGATGGTGTGGTGTGTGGCATGTGGTAGCATAGTGCCGTTTACTATGGTGAGGTATAATGTGGTGTGAAGTGATGGTGTGGTGTGTGGCATGTGGTAGCATAGTGCAGTCTACTATGGTGAGGTATAATGTGGTGTGAAGTGATGGTGTGGTGTGTGGCATGTGGTAACATAGTGCAGTCTACTATAGTGAGGTATAATGTGGTGTGAAGTGATGGTGTGGTGTGTGGCATGTGGTAGCATAGTGCAGTCTACTATGGTGAGGTATAATGTGGTGTGAAGTGATGGTGT
The DNA here is from genome assembly GCA_016801955.1 of Conus betulinus. Taxonomy (NCBI): domain Eukaryota; kingdom Metazoa; phylum Mollusca; class Gastropoda; order Neogastropoda; family Conidae; genus Conus; species Conus betulinus. The sequence goes on along the minus strand of JADBJO010014368.1, from coordinate 30,646 downwards.
GGTGTGTGACATGTGGTAGCATAGTGCAGTCTACTATGGTGTGGTATGATGTGGTATGCAGTGATGGTGTGGTGTGTGACATGGGTAGCATAGTGCAGTCTACTATGGTGTGGTATGTGGTGTGAAGTGATGGTGTGGTGTGTGGTATTGTGTGCATGCCATAGCAAAGTTTGGTCTACTATGGCGTAGTGTAGGTTAGGGTGGAGTGGTGTTGTGTTCTGTGTGGTACGGTGTACGCGTGCTGGTACGGTGTGGTCTACCCTGACCCAGTGCCGGCTAGTGTGGCGTCATGGCATAGTGCGTGATAGGGTGGGCATCGGGTGATACACAGTAGCACTTTTGTGGGAAATTGGCGTGGTTCAGTGTTGCTTAATGTACTGTAGAATTTCGTTGGGTGGTATGCTGTGCATGGATATGTCAGTGCCTACATTTTCCGAGTGATCCCACGCCGATGTGCATGTACGTTTTGATGGAGTCGTTTGTGTAAATCCGCTTGTGTGTGTTTCCCCCGTATGCGTGCTTTGCGTGCGAGTATGTTCGTGTCTATGTCTACAGCTGTGTCTGTGCATCTGCTTTTGTGCGTGTCAGCGCAGTGTGAGGGCACGAACATTTGAGGCTTCGAGCGTGTTTGGATAAGAGAAGATGTTTGATGTGACAGCAGCCAATTTGACGCCATCTGAATGCGACTCCAATGGATTACTTCAGCCTGCTCGACCCAACAAATCATGATCCGTAATTGCACGCATGAACGTCCGCACTGTTGATACTGCTGATGTTTTGCTGCTTTCCTCTGCTCGCGCTCCTCCGATTGCAGGGGCGGGAAGATGAGAAGAATGGAGGGAAGAGAGACGGTGGGGCACATGGAGGAGGGAAGAAAGAGGCAGGGGATTGTGGGGAAGGGGGACGGGAAAGGGTTCAGGATGTAGAATCAGCCCTGTTCCTCATGAAAGACTGTGCATGCCGCTTCGATCCGAACACACTCTAATTGTTCGGAGACAAACACATCGCGGAGCAAAACAAGTGCAGGTAAACAAGTCTTCCTTCATTGTGATAAATGACAGGCCAAAAATTTAATAAAAAGGGGGAGTGAAAGAAGGAAAAGTGTGGACGGGCATGAAGTGGAGAGGGAGGATAAAAAGAGGAAGTTGTCTGAGTGCAAATATTTAATCATTCGCCAAAAGCCGATGGGATCCACCAAGCTCTATCTTACGAGCAGGCACACTGCACTAACTACCACCTGTATTTTGTCAACCTGAGGCAATTTCGAGTTTAGATTCAATGATTATGATGACGCAGTTTCTCTGAGCTTAAATGCTTCAAACGAAGAATTCATTTGTACTGTGTACAATAACTTGCTGTTATTGCTCCATTAGTTCAGACTTAGAGCTGTTGCTGATTTTTCTGTTCTTCGAGTTCATTTCTTTTATATTAGGCTTCCTTATTTGTGTTGTCTATTTTGCATGTCGCTTTTCCTCTTTAATTATAAATCAAATTCAACAGTCGTAGACATAACATTTGCTTGTACACTAAGAAACGGTTCATTGGATTTTTTTAAACTCTTTCCTTCAGATTACATGTTTATCTTTTCATGAGCAAATCCAAACATATATACGAAGTCACAAACCCCTTGCATTCCACTGCTTGCTTTGTTTATTATAAATACCTACAATTTTCCATTTGTATTAATGATAATAATAATAACAACAACAATAATGATAATAGTGAGGAGGAGGATAACAATGATAAAAATTGTTATGATAATGATAACGATGATGACGATGCTGATGGCGATAATGATGATGATGATGATGATGATGATGAAGGACATGATGATGATAACAATAATCATACTAGAATATGGTACGCTTGAACCGATGAACTTAATAAGTGCGCCTGTGTCGGTATATGTGTGTGTGTGTGTGTGTGTGTGTGTGTGTGTGTGTGTGTGTGTGTGTGTGTGTGTGTGTGTGTGCGTACGTGCGCGCGCGCTCGTATGTGTGTGTGTGTGTGTGTGTGTGTGTGTGTGTGTGTGTGTGTGTGTGTGTGTGTGTGTGTGTGTGTGTGTGTGTGAACACATGTCAGTGCGAGTGTTTGAGTGTGTGTTGAGCGCAATGAGTTGACCCCAAGAATTGCGCCATATAAAATCCATACATTATTATTCTTATTAATATTCAGGGTGCTCTATCGTAAATGAATTCAACTCTGCTCACAAATAACAATTCATCAGTGAAAAAAAAAAAACTTTGACAGTTACATACAACAACAAAACCCACATACAACTTAAAAAGCTAAGCTTTTGCCCCCGCTGGTGCATATATTCACATGGGCAAACATCTGCCTAGCAATAACAGAGACCTGAGTGGTTTGTATATGTCCCTGCAGAATACAGATTCAACTGGGTTGTTTTTTCGCAAACTATGCTTCACAGCCTTAAAGTCCATGGCCGATATGAGTAACAGGGACACGAGGATAAACCTGAAGTTGTTTGAATTTCTGACGAACTTTGGTGCAGCACAAAACTGAGTCATCTGCTCCAGCAATTAACAAAAAATAATAATAATTTCAACCTCTTTCACAATGGATGACAGTTATAATAAAAGTATTGGGCATCCGTATTTAATCAAAGAGCAATAGTTAACAATTCTAAATTGAAATATGATAATGACTTTCACACTGCCATTCGCTTACTAATAGTCATATTAAGAAAACTGCTTTGTGCATTTTGTACGTTTCTTACTCATGACGTCAGCAGAAGATGGGTTTCTGTCTAAAATTCATTCGTATGTTGTATTGTGTACTAAAACAATCGTTGATTAGCAATCTGTTTCCGGTGTTTATTTGTGCCTGGTTTGTGATTCTGAGTGTCAAATGTCAGTGATATCAGTTAATGAATGGCTTCTATACAATAGGAAGGCTTGGTATAAACATTGTATATGCTGAATATTTCAGTGTTGGGCGCAAGCCCGTTCTCCTATCATGAATAACTTAACAACTCATCTCTAGTCAGTCGGGATAACAATATTGCTCACCTCGGATTTTTGTGTCATCTATTTCAATCTGAATTCCAACTGAAAAGGACACTCTACAGTAAAACTGCAAAGAAAAACAAGTACAGGCAATCAAACATTGTTTGCATTGCTTTGTACTGTACACATTAATCAGCACAAAATGTTTGTCTTTGTGACATACCAACAAGTCTCTCAGTTCTCCTCCAACTTCAGAGCTGAGATCTGTGCATTCCTTCCTGCAGCTCAGACCCTGATTCCAAGAAACGGTCTGGCATCCCGCATGGACTTCTTCAGTGACGGCTAAGCCCTTCTCCAGAGACTGCCAGCCAGACAGATCCTTGTTGACTCCGGAAGAGAACTTCAAACACTAGGATGCAAAACAAACATGGTGTTTCAGTGGATCTCTCTCCACTGTGGCGTTATGTGGACTGAGGAAGCTGATGTGGTCTCCAAGCTACGCCGCAAGCGGGCACAATTAAGACACACACCCCTCCCTCTTTAAGGCCATTCAAAAACACGAGGAGATATATTCTGCAGATAGGACCTGAGGATGATGGCGTCAACTGGCTGGGTTTGGCTCAAAAAAGTCACCATCTTCACACTGAGAACAGGACAATGTCTGCTCCTCCTGCACCTCTGCTGGCTGCGAATTTTTCTCTATTGAAGTCTATAATATATTATTCCTAGTGCTCTGCTGGCTGCGAATTTTTCTCTATTGAAGTCTACGATATATTATTCCTAGTGCTACATGCGTGCGTATAAGCGAACACGCACATGCGCGCGCGCGCGCGGGCGTGTGTGTGTGTGTGTGTCTGTATGTCTGTGTGTCTCTGTGTGTGCACGTGCATGCACACATGTGAATCTATATGTACGTTCGTGTGCATGTGTGTGTGCAGATAATCATGTTAATGTGGGTATGTAGAAATAGGAGGGCGAATACGTGTATGGATGTCCTTGGGCGATATCAAACTGAAAACAAGATGCAAAGCATATAAACGTACTCCCAGTTTATCCTGAATACGCGTGTGATATATTCCATAAAGAGTGAAAACCTTCTTGGGCTGGTGTAACCGTTAGTAATGGCTATTCTGGTAAATATCGGCCATCATCTGTGACCTATAATGAACATACTTACAAATTTTCAGAAAGATCGGCCAAGAACTTTCTGAGATTTTAAATCAAGAAGAAAACCATTATGGGCCGTTAGTAACGGCTATAACGGTAAACTTAAACATCGGGCATCTCTGTGACCCATAATGAAATATACCTACAAATTTTCAGAAAGATCGGCCACTTACTTTCTGAGATATTCCATTAAAAAAACCGTTTATGGGTCGTTATAGCCGTTAGTAACGGCCATAACGGTAAATTAAAAACGTCGGGTATGATCCGTGTCCCATAATGAACATACCTACAAATTTTCAGAAAGATCGGCCTAGTTTTTTTCTGAGACATTCCATAAAAAAGAAAAAACTATTATGGGCCGTTACAGCCGTCAGTAATGGCTACAACGGTAAAGTAAAACGTCGGGCATCATCCGTCGCCCATAATAATGACATACCTACAAATTTTCAGAAAGTTCGGCCAAGTACTTTCTCAGATATTCCATAAAGAAGAAAAACCATTATGAGCCTATATAGCCGATAGTAACGCCTATAACGGGGTAAACTAAAAACATCGGGCATCTTCCGTGACCCATAATGAACATACCTGCTCATTTTCAGAAAGATCGGCCAAGTACTTTCTGAGATATTCCATGAAGAAGAGAAAAAAACCGTACAAGCCGTTACAGCCGTTAGTAACGGCTCTAACGGTAAACTAAAACATCCCTCATCATTCGTGACCCATAATGAACATGCCTACAAATTTTCAGAAAGATCGGCCACGTACTTTCTCAGATATTCCATAAAGAAGAAAAACACGTTACAGGCCATTACAGCCGTTAGTAACGGCTATAATAGGGTAAACTAAAACATCAGGCATCATCCGTGACACATAATGAACACACCTGCTCATTTTCACAAAGATCGGCCAAGTCCTTTCTGAGATATTCCATAAAGATGAAAAAACCGTTACAGGGCCGTTACAGCCGTTAGTAATGGTTATAATGGTAAACTAAAACATCGGGGATTATTCGTGACCCATAATGAACGAACCTACAAATTTTCAGAAAGATCAGCCAAGTACTTTCTGAGATATTCCATACAGAAGAAAAAACGATACAGGCCGTTAGTAACGGCTATAGTGGTAAACTAAAACATCGGGCATCATCCGTGGCCCATGATGAACATACCTACAAATTTTCAGAAAGATCGGCCCGGTAGTTTTGTCTGGGGCGAGTGGAACGCATTTTGACCATGGACACACGGACACACAGACAGACAGACACACAGATAGTATTCTTCGTTCCCATTCTAAAGTACTCCTTGTTCTATAAGAACTGGGAGTACAAAAAACACGAATACAAAACAAAACAAAAAGAAACCCCTCATTAGGTGGGTGAATCCTTCTGCATAATCACTTGAGTACGCTTTTCTCCCAACCCAATAATCTCTCACAAGCCTTAATAGTGGTTGACTCTCAAACCGCTAATGGATTTCCATTGTGTTTCTACCATTCTCCAACACTCAGATACTCACACACTCTTTTTAACAAAAAACTACACCGATTTCACTCCCATCACAAACTTAGTCCCAGTGAAGAGCTCGCACGAAGCAGACCATTCCGCTGAGCCTAAATACCTCTGATGGTTCCCTAAAGCGCAGCGTCTGTGTTTTCATGCCAGTGGACACGGCATTAGAGCTTGGCGTGAGCCCTTTCTATTATACTCCCGTCCCTGCCATCAACAGTGCTTGCGTGGCAAAGAGCTGGTTGGAATGACACACACCGCCCTCGGGCTTGCAGGGCTTACACCTCACGAGCAGCATGGAGAGGCCCTTCCTGCATACGCTGCGATCGTCCAGGTCTTGGTAAAGCAGCCCCCTATAAGGGATGGTGATTGGGTGGGGGAAATGACATGAAAAGGGGGTAGGGAGTATGGGGAGCAACACTTTACGTGGAGTTGGTCTGATGCGACCGTTCCTGATTCGCGTGCTCTCTCGAGTTTGTCTCTTCCTCCCATTTTGCTTGCCGCTGTTACTGTTTCACCTGTTTATTGCATGCCTTGTCGTTCACGACCAGTCTTGAACAGGCCAAAATAGCCATGGCTGAAGGGATTCTCCAACAAGTGAAGTACATTTTAGTTCAGTTCTCTCTCTCTCTCTCTCTCTCTCTCTCTCTCTCTCTCTCTCTCTCTCTCTCTCTCTCTCTCTCTCTCAATATACACACACACGCACCACACGCGCATGCGCGAGCACACACACACAGACACACACACAAGCGCGCGCACACACTCGCACGTGTGTCTCTGTGAATACTTTCAGTTCCTAGCTGATCTTGAGTCAGAAGATACACTCTGCTGTTAACCTCACTTCGTACACTCTGCTGTTAACCTCACTTCATACACTCTGCTGTTAACCTCACTTCATACACTCTGCTGTTAACCTCACTTCATACACTATGCTGTTAACCTCACTTCAATGGTTTTAAAGAAGTTTTAGACATGCTGGCACATGGACATAAATTGAATAGAATATATATATGTGTGTGCGTGCATGTGTGTTTTGGATGTCATTGCGTGGTTTTTATGACTGTCTGCTATCACGACTGCCTGAGATGTTTCTTAAACTTTTACACATATGGCGCCATACGAATATAAACCGAGCAGAATATATGTATCTGTATGTAATACGTGCTCGTGCTTGCGTGCACGGCATGCTTTCAAGAGTTTTTTTTATGATTATTATTGTTACATATATATATATATATATATATATATATATATATATATATATATATATATATACATACATACATGTGTGTGTGTGTGTGTGCGCGCGCGCGCGCGCGTGTGTGTGTGTGTGTGTGTGTGTGTGTGTGTGTGTGTGTGTGTGTGTGTGTGATGTGTTTATGCATGAAAAGTATGTGTACATTATTGTTATGTGTGTACACACACACACACACACACACACACACACACACACACTCCACACACCACACACACACACACACACACATATATATATATATATATATATATATATATATATATATGTGTGTGTGTGTGTGTGTGTGTGTGTGTGTGTGTGTGTGTGTGTGTGTGTGTGTGTAACAGAGCAACAGATTCCAATCAAATACAAAATGAACTGTAAACAGACGAATGGGGATCACCAGTATGTGTGTGTGTGTGTGTAGTCGAGCCAGACGTAGGGAAACGGAGACGGGCGACCCATGACCAAGGCCTCTCCATGTTTACCTGTACCGCTGGTTTCATCAGGCCAAGCAGCACCTTTGCCCTCAGTGCACCTGTCACTACATAGGATGCTGTGAACACCAGTTTCTGTTGGTTGAGAAATCTTGCCAATGGGGTGTTGTCTCTACGTTGTGAACACTGATTTTAACAGTTCAGGTGGTATGTTTGCCCTGGGGTGCTGTCTCTGTGCAAGACTCTGTGAACACTTGTTCTGACGGCCAAGTAGCATGGCTCACCTGGATATGAGGTCTCCACGCTCGTTGATTTGTGTCTTCGAAGATAATCATCACTCTTGTTTTGAACTCTGAATTCCCCCGGATTATCATGTTTCAAACAGAAACTCTGTCTACCGTCAACTCGCTTGACATCCAAACTCAAAACAACGGCTCTGCACCCTACCTCCCTCTTGTACGCTCGCAAACATCCCCCAGAAACACTATCCCTACCCCTCACCATCTCCGAGCCCCATCTGCTCCCCTCTCCCCTCTCCATTGCCACGTCACCACATCTTTCCCACCTTCCAACAGATCGCCAGGGGCTCTTCCGGTTTAATTCTACTGTCAAATGATGTATATGGCCAGATTCATTCTTCATGGATGGCTCGCTGTCAAAGAGGACGACACAGTCTACGCCGATTCCTCTCATTGGACTTCCGGACTTTTGTCGTTCATGAATCAACTTTGTGATCGTAGACCTCTTACACATTGTCGCCCTTCGTTTTCATTTGCTGCATAAAATTTAGATGTTCGCCTTCTCTACCTGTCCCGGAGAGAGAGAGAGAGAGAGAGGGGGGGGGAGAGAGAGAGAGAGAGAGAGAGAGAGAGAGAGAGAGAGAGAGAGACAATAATTATTTTAAACGGTAAAAGTATTGGCTTAGTTACCCGTTTTCATACTTGCCGTTACTATTTTTAAAGAGACAGACAGACAAACAGACAGACAGACAGACAGAGAGAAAGTGGAGAAAGAAACAGACAAACAGGCAGACAGACAGACAGGCAGACAGACAGAACCAAAGGGTGCGAAGAGAGACATACAAAGAGAGAGAGGGAGACAGAGAGACAGGCAAATGTTTTATTTCTGTGGTTTTGGCCGTTGTGTCATAGAAATAGGGACTGCCAAGGAAAGAACGAGAGACAGAGCTAAACTGTAGAAAGATATCGAAAATTAAAACACAAAAAAGAGAGACAGAGACAGACACAGAAAGAGAGACAGAGACAGAGAGAGAGACAGAGAGAGAGAGAACGAAAGGAACACAGAGACAGAAAGACAGACAGAAAGAGAGGGGGACAGAGAGAGAGAGAGAAAGAGAGAGAGAGAGAGAAGGACAAGAGAGGCAGACAGACTGACAGAGAGAAGGGGAAGGAGAGACAGGCAGAAGAAGGACAGACAGACAGAGGGACATACAGGCAGACCGGCAGACAGACAGACAGGCAGAGACGGCCAAATGGAAAACAATCTCTTATCTATCAACACATCTAGGTTAATCGAGCCGACTACCACCCATCAGCTCCAACAATGTCCTGAAACTATAATGCTCTCTCTCTCTCTCTCTCTCTCTCTCTCTCTCTCTCTCTCTCTCTCTCTCTCTCTAGTCGGGAAATAAATTGATGAATATCGTCTCGTTCAGTTCCTGGTGTCAGTGGCAGTGACAGCCTGCCGAAAGACCAGACAGTTACGCGCATGCGCGGTAATATTCCTCAGCTAGCATCTGCAGCGCGCAGATAGAGAGGAAATCCAGGAGAATTCGTCGTTGTTTTTGGTGTGCGTTTGGTGTGGGTTTTTTTTTTTTTTAATTTCCTTTCTGTCGTCTTCATCATCAGAGAGAGAGAGAGGGGGGGGGGGGGGGGAGAGACTGGACAGGCAGAGAGACAGGCAGAGAGACAGAGAAGAGAGACTGAAAGAAAGAGACGGATGACCAGAGACAGGGACACTAGAGAGAAACTCAGGGAGGCAGACAGGCTCAGAGACAAAGACATATAGTTAGAGAAGGGACAAAGAGAAATGCGGTTGAGGGAGTCAAAGTCAGAGGCAGACAGAAACAGACTGGCATACGGACAGAGAGACATATGTATAGAAAGTGACAGCAAGACGAGACAGAAATACAGACAGGCAGGCAAGCACAGCGATAAAAAAAAAAACAGTCAGGGGTGAGTGAAGAAGAGACAGACAGAGACACAGGGAGAGTGAGAGAGAAACGACCAGTTTGATAATACTGGATCTTCTATCCGTATAAAACCAAAGATTTCTGACAGGAACGACTGGAGACAAGCCCTAGGCTACATGTCCTGAAAGTTATGAGAAAGCACAACCATAAACGACGGTTCTCAATCGCCCACAGTCCACCGATATTGAAGTCTCGGCGTGCCTTAAGCAGAGATGAAGGAAGCAGTTCACATTTTTACTCAGAAAGCCGTCTGAAGAGCGTCAACCAGCTGTCCTACAGAACAGTCCCCAGATCCTGCAGCACGCCAATGATGAAGAGCACACGGATGCCTTAGCCACGCCCAGTCGTCTAACTCACCATAGACGGTATATCGTAGTGCCAAAGAAAACACTGTGGACTTTGAAACCAGCCGTGGAGCAATGAATGTAATAACTGCTGCTACGAGAGGAATGCCGGGGACAATGCCAGAAACTATGTAAGTGAGTAGAACGCTGGACTGCATCGTCCCATACAGTCAGTCGAATGGATTTGGAGGATCGTTGGCGAAGTGTGGCTGTTCTAACGGGCTCAGCGCCGTTGTCGGTCAACTCCGTGAGGGTCTGACGGCTTGTGTACTGGAGGGAGAATCGTCTGGTGCCTTCCCACTCACAAACGGCGTCCAGCAGGAATGTGTTCTAACTCCAACTCTTAACTATATATAGTCTTAACCGTTTTTCGGTCGATTCCCTCTGGGGCTGCGCTGATGAAGGCATAAACATCAAGTCCATGTCTGAAGACAGTCGTCAGGGAGAGCTTTTTTCATCGATGCCATCGAGAAACTGACCCCAAAAATGTGAAAATCAGTGTGGACAGGTGCTATGGTGGCTAAACCTTTGCTCTCACCATTAACATAAGCAGACCTCACTGCGAGCGCGGACTGAATTTGCCAGAATTTCAAAGCCGTGGGCAGCAGTCTCTCCAGCTCCGTGAAGCAGTACAGCCAAGGCCAGTTCCACATTGAGCAACCACCTTTCAGTGTGTGGGGACCGCTAAGGAATCAACCGCACCGTCAAAGCTGTAACGTCCACCACACACACACCACACACCACACACACACACACACACACACACACACGCACGCACGCACGCACGCGCACGCACGCACTGCACGCACACGTACGCACGCACACACACACACACACACACACACACACCACCACACACCACCACACACACACACACGTGCGCGCGCGCTTAAATCATCATACCCATTTTTGATCACTTCCTTCCAGAAACTCTGGACTCTCTTTCCCGTGGACGTTTCTGGCAGTGGTGTTGTACATGGAAACTGTAATACTTAGGCCCGAGTTTCATACACATCCCAACATTTGAAGCCTTCAGGAAAAATGTTCAATTACAGACTGGCTCTTCGTTCTGTTATCATGAGCCCTCCGAGACCAATACATCCGAGGTCATACACGGAAGACAATAAACTTCGTAAAAAAAAAAAAAAGGTCACATTCTGAAAAAGAGAGAAGCAAAACTATGGCATGGAAGCCAACTACTGATATCCGTAGGTGGATAACACAAAGCCGTATTGTGGGCACCATCCGTTCCACTGGATTTCTCTTTCATTTGGTTAGAAAATGGGGGGAACTATGCATGAGACGAAACAATTCTAAAAAAGCATATTGGCAAGCAGAGTGAAAAATGGGCAGCTAGTATCCATGCTGGATAGTGTGTACAATTTTCACCACGAAGTGCGTATCAGCGTGTGTCGCAGTTGTGGCAGAAAGCTGAGGTCTGCATTGAGTTAAAGTTTCACAGAACAAAGAAAAAAAACAACCCAGCAGACGACAGTAAAAAAAAAGTTTTTTTTGACGAGGCAAAGTCAAAAGCGCTTCCATCTTTCGGTGGTTAAAATCATTGCAAGAATCAGCTAACCCGTGGAAAGCCTCCTCAATGCAATGTTTCTTTTGGAGGAGCGAGTACACAACCCACGCGTGATAGATGTGAAAGGTTTGTCTGGGCGTTCCCTTGCTGTCAACAATCTTCTACATGCGAGTGAACATGGTGCTGGAAGTTTGTGTAAAGAATGAAAATATTGTGCAATGCGTGGCTCAAATCATCCAGGCAGGTCAGTCCACAGCCTCAACGGCCCTGGAATGTCGGCATGACAAGGAATCTGGGCCAGAGCAAACACCGTCAATTCAGAGGAAGAGGCTCTGCCCTTCAGCTGAGCAACCCATGGAAGTATCGGCATGATGCGGCCCAGCCCTTTCCAAGAACCAAAAGCATACAGGAATTGCTGTCACGCCACAAGAATTGTGTATTTGGACAGCGTCCAATTTCTACTGTCGCTGATCAATAACTTGGTTCTCACACGAACAAGCGGAGGGTGGGAACAAGCGCCCATCTTCCCGCGTCTGTGTTAATCTTCGTGCGCGTCGATGACTTCAACTGGACGGGGCTGTGTGCCGTTCAGCCTCGTTGGTCTATATGTCATCATTTGTGGGATTCCATGCAGTATTTAAACATTTTCATTATGAAGTCTGTTTTTTTCTTTTTTCTGGACAGTCTTATGATAGCTAAAATCGGGTATAAAAACCCAGTGGGCCCTGTTCCCACCCACCCCTCCCCCCCCCCCCCCCCCCCCTTTCCCCCCATGGGCACCCTTGCCCCATCCCATGGGATATTCCATAGATGTGTCGCTGAGGATAGTGTTCACTGTTCCTTACAATTCGCGCTGCTTGTATCGCCTGGGGGCCTGGTTAATGCCCTCCCCTGACCATCATTCTGGTCAGTGGTGGTTGATTTGATTCGGCTTTCGCGTGGTGATCACCCGGTTGTTATCACCCTCACTGGGATCAACTTTCTGTTCACTGTCACAATAGAGTCACTCCTGTTTTCTTCATCGTAACAAGTGGAGTCAACTTTTATTTCTACATCCTTACAAGGGAGTGCAACCATTGGTTCTTTTGCCACTCGCAGAGAAGGGAGTAATCCGCTTTTTTTTCCACCATCCTTCGCAGGAGTCAGCCATAATCAACTAGTTTACTCCGCTTTTTTCTCACTCGCAGGAGAATCACTCTCTCTCTCTCTCGTCTCTCTCTCTCTCTCATCCCTCATCTCTCTCTCTCTCTCCTCTCTCTCTACACACACACACACACACACACCACACACACACACACGGAAGTCACCCGTAGTCAATAGCAAAAAGAGAGCTTTCAGTATTGGCATGTATATGAAACGTCGGCCCTAGTATTACAGCTTCCTGTACACATGTAGTGCCAGAACGTGCACGGGAAGCGAGTCCAGAGTTTCTGAAGGAAGTGATTAAAAATGGATATGATGATATAAGTGCGCGCGCATGTGTGTGCGTGCGTGCGTACGTGTGAGTGTGTGTGTTGTGTGTGTGTGTGTGTGTGTGTGTGTGTGTGTGTGTGTGTGTGTGTGTGTGTGAGCGTGTGTGTGACTTTTTGTTCAAGTTAATGAACACGTACATAAAATTGTCACACTCACGCGCACACACACACACACCACACACACACACACACACACACCCCAAACACACACACACACAAGAATGTCACCCGTGTTCTCTGCCGACTCAAGGCACCCTTTACTCTTTTCCCCCTCTCACAGGGAGTCACAAGATTGTCTATACCCTCAAAAGAGTCAACTGGTTTTCTCCTACCATCTTCACATAGGGTCACACTTTTGGGGGTGTTGTTTTTTTTCAACATCATAATGAATTCATCCATAGTTCTCTCACACTTCTGAGGACGATCGGCCGTATCCCAGCATGATTGCCGATCATTTCCATCCTCACAAGTGGTCACGCGGTCATTTTCGCTTATGACACATGGAAACTACGTCCAGGATTGTTTTTTTCTATAGCAAAAGAAACGTGACCCGTGGGGAGGAGGGGGGTGTTTGTTTGTGGTTCTGTTTTTTTGTTTGTTGTTGGGTTTTTTTTTGTTTTTTGTTTTGGGTTTTGTTTGTGGGTTTGTTTTCTGTCAATCTGCAGTCTGGTTTAAAAGCAGTTTCAAAAACGAGGTGGGACTGAGGGCGGAAAATGAAGCAAATTCGAAAGGAAAGGGTATTAGATCCGCCAGACGATGCAGACGAACAGATTTACAGGACGAGACCACACGCATTGTTTCGACCTCTTGGGTCTCCTCAGGCAAAAACGAACAACAGTTAGCACAATGAAAACGACAGAACGAACAACTCACTTATCTTCTATATTCGCTCGCGCAAAATGATGGAATCAGCAACTCAGCGCCCAGAACAGCTGTACGCTGACAACCCAAAGGAACAGGAAACGAGGACACCTGCCGCAGACCCAAGGAGAGTGAGAGAGAGAGGAGGGGACCAGAGACAGAGACGAGAGAGGACAGACAGACAGACGAGAGACATGACAGAGACACAGAGGCTACACAGAGACCGAGACAGAACAGACAGAAGAAGACAAAAGAAGAGAGAGAGAGAAGAGGAGACAAAGTCAGAGCGAGAGAGAGAGATAGAGAGAGAGAGAGATCTATATGGCGAAAGGACTTGACTCCAGAACAAGGCTCCATGACGGCATCCATTAGACAGACGGCCTGAAGATTCTGTCCGTATATCGCCTCAAGTGTCACACGGCTTACCATCGTTTCAACCACCACACGGCTCAGGAAGGGCTGAACAGAACTGGTTCCCATGTACATGCTTCGCTTGGTTGTCAACGGAAACATCGGAAGCACCTGTGACCACCAAACCACAGCATTGCCACTCGTAGATATCTGGTGTCCAGCCAGTCAGTGTCTTTGCAGCTGTGAGCAGGAGGTCGCCAAAGAGCGAGCAATAGCAAGGCTGACTTACAATCAACGGACACCATTTCTGGCCTTTTTGAGTCGCCAATGTGTAGCTGATCGTGCTCAAGTCCAATTCTATAGATGCTGTTCTCCTCTCTGGACCTCTCTAGATCATCACGGGACACTTCTCGCTCTCTCTTGCCATAAATAGAAACGGTGCATGCACGCCTTGGCATGAGTGTGCTGTGTGTGGGCATGGCTGTGTCATAGTCAACTCAAACAAGTCCAATTAGAATAATCCTGCGTGTTCTCACACACTCCTCTCGCATCTCTCACAGTGTCACTCACTCTCCACACGACTCCTCCGCGCCTCTCGGACTCAGGCGATCACGGTCAGACTCTGGACGAACAGTCTCTCTAAAACATGGTCTTGCAAATGCACCCTAAATATAAACTAACTGCATGCACTTCTTGCGATCATTAAGGATTGTGTTAAACTATTATCGAGAAATGTAGGTCATGCACGTTGAAAGTCTTCGTCATTCGATTAATCATAGTGATGGATGAAACACTTCCCACACTGACAACACCCCCCACACACCTCACATCACCTCTCTACTCACACATCTCACTTCTCTCTCTCACTCTCGCTTTAGAAGCACTTCCTATTGCACAACTACACACACACACGGATCTCACACACACCCTCCTCCCTCCGACACTCTCGTCGGCGCGCTCGCTGCTCTCGGCTATCTAGCTCTCTCGGCTCTCAGGCTCTCTTGTCTGAGGACCCACTCTCCCTAATTCGCGATACAAAGTGTCTCATCTCTCTCTCTCTCTTCTCTCTATGCTCTCTCGTCTCTCTCTCCAACAAACACGCACGTCCACTAAACTGAAAATACTCACACAACGGAACAGGTTCTAAATTTTTTCTCTGCTTTCCGTGATCAATTTGACGGGACAATGTTTCTGAACATGCTCTTCTCCACAGACTTATGTATCAAGGCTCATCTGTCCAGCGAATGTGACTCCCACCTTCTCCACCCTCCTGTCCCAGCCCGCTGACAGAAGCCAGTTGAGTGTGAATCGCATTCTCCTCCACCACTTCCTCCCACTTCATCCAACCCCCATAACCCACCACCACTCGATATCGTTCTCTAAGCCGTGCTGGAACGGGATGGCCTAATGACGATTATAATCGGCTATATCCTATCTCCACGTTGCGCAAGCATCCTTAAACTAATGTAGCCATAATTCCTCTACATTTGTCGTGAACTCTGGGTTACGCCTTGCACACAGCTTGGGGACGAGATGTCGGGGAGCGAAAGTTCAGGTGAACCACCCTGACAATCTCCTCCCTGCCGGAGGAGAGTGCCCCCGTCCCTTTCGGAGGGGAGCTGAGAGATTCTCTCTCTGGGAGAAGGGCGATTCCTCGTATCTCCTCTCGTTCTCTCTCTCGAGGAGAGAGGGGAGAGGGAGAACCTCGAGGGGGGGGGAGGACGTCCTTCTTTCCCCCTCCTTCGTGACCACCTTTCTTCCCCGGTGAGGGGGATCGGGCCCCTACCCTACAAAGCCTCTCTCTCTAGATCCGCTCTTACGAGGGGTGAGAGAGGAGAGAGTTCTCCACCCTCCCTGTCCCCGCCCCATGACAGAAGCCATCCTTTGTGGAATTCCATTTCTCCTCCAATAACCACTTCCCTCCCTCTCTCCTCCAACCCCAACCCCCCCACCCCCCCCCCCCACCCCCCACCCCCCCCCACGTTCTCTTTAGCCGCTGCTGTCACGGGATGGCACTAATGACGATAACTCGGCTATTTGCTGGCGCCACGTTTGCGCAAGGAGCCTTCAAACAGGGGCTAATGTTTTATTTAATGGTCGTCTCCATTTGTCGTGAGCTGCTGGGTTACGTGTTGCACACAGCTGTGGGGCCGAGATGTCGGGGAGCGAAAGGAGGGAGGTGAAGGGAGGGTGACAATTATGCTGATATTCTTGAGAGAGAGAGAGGGGGGGGGGAGAGAGAGAGAGGGGGGGGGAGAGGGAGAGAGACAGACAGAAAGACAGACAGACAGACAGAGACAGAGAGAAGGGGGGAGGGAGAGGTGGCCTCTTTGACAGAGAGAGAGACGTATGAGAGAACGGGGGAAGCTAAACACACACACACACACACACACACACACACAACCACACACAGAAGAGAGAGAGAGAGAGAGAGAGAGAGAGAGAGAGACAGAAAGAGAGAGAAGAAGATAGATAAATAGATAGATAAATAGATAGATAGACAACAGAGAGACAGACAGACAGGGAGACTCGGAGAGAGACAGGCAGGCAGGCAGGCAGCAGACAGACAGAGACAGACGCAAACAGACAGAAGACGACCAAAGATCAGACAGGCAGACAGACCAACGAAACCAGTACAAACAGAGCAAAACCGGAGACAGATCAGCCACACCCAAGGACACCAGGAGTGGACCCTGTAACACAACCTCTCTACCCTGTTGCGCAGGACCAACACAGACAGTTGTGGGGGATCCACACATCATCCGTCACGGCCCCCACTACGACCCAACGTCACGAGAAAGAGGCCAGTGAACAGAACAACTTTTATCACCGGGACAGACTGGAAGGACAGGGGTAAATGATCATAATGACAACAACAAGAACGTGGGAATGACGGCCGCCTTTTCCAGCTCGTGGAGGGGAAGGAGGGGGAGGGAGGGGAGAGGTGCTGTTAGAAAAGGATGGCATACCTGTAAGACGGAGAGAAAGAGTGAGTAAAACACAGAAAGAAGAGACAAGTCAAAAGAAAAATTAAAAAAAACAAAAAAGAGTCAGTTACACTAAATTAGTACTTTTCGGCTTCCATGTATTCGGTGCTCGCCCTGAGTATGGGCCACAGTGTGAAACAGCATTTTGGAAAAAGTACGAAGTCATGCCAGGACAAGGCTGACTGGTACATCATTTGAAAAAAAAATATATATATATATATTAACAAGGTGCGAGGAAGGGTGGGATGAAAAGAAGCAGAGAGAGAGAGAGGGAGGGAGACAGCGAGACAGACAGACAGACGGCCAGACACAGAGAGAGAGAGACAGAGACACAGAGAGAGAGAGAGAGAGAGAGAGAGAGAGAGAGAGAGAATACAGACCTATCTGAATGATTGTGCCTTTGGTATCAGCTATATAGGATGAAGTCAGGAATCTCT
>JADBJO010014367.1:27500-48003 GCA_016801955.1 Conus betulinus | reverse complement strand
GTGCTGCGTGAGGTCGCATGTATATGTGTGTGTGTGCGCGCGCGCGCGCGGCGCGCGCGCGTGTGTGTGCATTTGCGCGAGCTTGATTGTGTATTTTATCATACACTCACGTTGCATATACTACAATGATTAATATACAGTAATTCAGTTTTGGTTACAACTGTACTTTCTGGGTGTTTTTTTTTTTTTTCGTTATTACCATCCTTTAGATTTCTTCGACTTTGTCTCTGGTGAGGGCAGAAGCGAAAAAAAACAGGCTGTCAGCTCAATCATTTACCTTCAGTATCATTTTGTATACGTTTCTTCTTTCTCAGTACAGCCATCTCTCACTTACTTACTTACCTAGGCCCATAGCTCAAGGGTGAGCATAGGTCATCGACAACACTCCGCCATCGCACTCGGTTCTGGGCTGCTCGCTGAATGCCTGTCCAGTTGGTCCCCTGCCTCTTTATCTCTGCCTCAGTGTCTCGCCTCCAGCTGCTGCGAGGTCGGCCTCTCTTCCTTTTCCCCTGCGGGTTCCAATGTCAGCGCTTGGCGCGTGGTGCTGGATGCTGGCTTCTTAAGAGTGTGTACAATCCAGCCCACTTCCTCCACAGAATCTGCTTGGCCACTGGTTCCTGTCCTGCTTGCTTCCATAGATCTTCATTGCTGATCTTATCCGGCCATCTGATTTTGAAGATGCGCCTCAGACAGGTGTTGATGAAGATCTGAATTTTTTGTTGTATCGCCTCGGTCATTCTTCAAGTCTGGCAGCCGTAGAGCAGAACCGACTTCACGCTTGAATTGAAGTCATCTCTCACACAAATCACTATTGTTGGAGGATAAATCATTATCACCATGCTTCGCCGATGAAAAAGGCTGTCAGCTCACCCACTGACCTTCAGGATCATTTTGTGTCACACAAATCACTATTGTTGGGGGCCGGAATAGCTCAGTTGGTAGAGCGCCGGACTCGTAATCCAAGGGTTGCGGGTTCGAATCTCCTCCGCCGGGCCTTTTCGGTACAGGGGGATTTTCCCTCGGAGTTAACATTAGTTCTGACTCCATTCCCCATACAGTCCTTCGAATGAGACTATAAACCGAGGTTCCGTGTGTGAACGCACGCATAACATCTTGCACACACGTAAAATCCCATCACCAACTTTCGGAAGAGAAGGCCAGTTTGGCCGTTGGTATGGATGACACGTTACACATAGCATCCTGCGTGAGAAATTAAAAGAATGAAGGAAGTTACGAAATCGAGTGAACGATATTGAACGATACTGACTGGATGACAGGGGAAACGACTGAATGAAGCGCCAGCTGGCAGCTCTTCAGTCGGCACTACCCAGGTAGGCAACCCGTTGTGTAATCGAGTGTTGATTGTAAAGCGCTTAGAGCTTGGTCTCCGGCCGAGAATAGGCGCTATATAAGTATTCATTATTATTTATTATTATTATGATAAATCATTATTACCATGCTTCGCGAATGAACTCAGCTCATCAATGACTCTGCAACATTGATATTAATGAATGGTTTGATGCGCTCTGTTTCGTTGACTTTAACCAACCTTTGGACCACAATTTATGGTGTAGGAAGACTTTTACTCTGTGGTGTGTCAGAAATAGGACTTGCTGCCGACTGTGCTGAAAATAAAGCTGTCAACCCAGTGCACATGTTACAGCATGTGGCGGAACTCTTGAGACCGTCATGTATCGCACTGCAACGTGGTGACTGTTCTGTGACAACCTGTCGACTCACTCACTACACGTATCAGAGCATGTAGCCGTGTTGTTGAACTTGATATGTATTGTGCTGTAAACTGCAGTTTTACAACCCGTCAACTTGCTACACATATCAGAGCATGTAGCTGTGTTGTTGAACTTGATATGTATTGTGCTGTAAACTATAGTTTTACAACCCGTCAGCTTGCTACACATATCAGAGCATGTAGCTGTGTTGTTGAACTTGTTATGTATTGTGCTGTAAACTATAGTTTTACAACCCGTCAACTTGCTACACATATCAGAGCATGTAGCTGTGTTGTTGAACTTGATATGTATTGTGCTGTAAACTATAGTTTTACAACCCGTCAGCTTGCTACACATATCAGAGCATGTAGCTGTGTTGTTGAACTTGTTATGTATTGTGCTGTAAACTATAGTTTTACAACCCGTCAACTTGCTACACATATCAGAGCATGTAGCTGTGTTGTTGAACTTGTTATGTATTGTGCTGTAAAACTATAGTTTTACAACCCGTCAACTTGCTACACATATTAGAGCATGTAGCTGTGTTGTCGATCATGTTGTGCGTTGTACGGCAACCTATTTACGATTGTACAACAAAGAGAAATAACTGCAGGCGGAAACTAAAACAAAGAAGAAACATTACTATCCCGGCAAACGAAAGAGACAAACGAATTAGAAGACAAAACCACGACGTGTTTCGACTTCAATGGTCTTCTCCAGGCAAGACCAACAACACTGAAGACAGTAAAAAGCGAAGAAGGAACAATGCCTTATCTCCTCACAATGGACGCAAAATCCCGAAGATGACCAGCGAGATCAAAACGCGTCGTGTTTTCTCTTATCGTTTGCCTCGTTCGGCGGATAGTAATTTTTCTTTTTCAACAAACCTTAAAAAAGTTTAAGTACTACACCCGCCAGTCATAAACAAACGAACCACAAGACAAAACACGACGCGTTTCGACCTGTTACGTATTCTTCAAACAAGATAAACAACACCCCAGGACAACGAAAAAAAAAGATCAAGCAATCACTTGTCTCGTCGAATTCGGTGCAGTTTTGCTTTCAATTTCCGCTGTACTCACCTTCACTTTTGAGACAATAGTTCGACGGAATAGTGATTTTTCTTTCTTTGAAGTTTATTGTATTACAACTTGTCAGTGATATCCTTCTGAACTAGCCGTCGTGGTTCATCCAAGAACTGGGTGAGAGGCAAGCAGTGAGATCGTGTGTTGGGCAGAGATAATAATTGACTCTGCCTTGCACTCTGTTTGCCTTGTGTACATTCACCGCACACACACATACAAAAACTGAAGACAAACAATGATAAGTAGGCACTCAAGGTCTGACCAGCGCATTGGGCTAATGTGTAGGTCAGACATTTGCTAAGTCGTAGCCACGAGACGCTCTTCTTCGTTTCTGTCATCTTTGTTGTTAATTCATTTATTCATCAGCTTAAAATCATGCATAGTGTGGTCTCAAAACTTAGCGGATGTGGTGTAGCGTATGTGAGAGCTAGTGCGCACGCAGTGACGCCCTCCTTGATGAAACTGAAACTGAAACACCTCAATTAATGGAAAGACTGGAACCATGTAATCGATCCACAGACCGGAAGACTGTGGGAGGGTCGCTCCATCGATCCACAGGCCGGAAGACTGTGGGAGGGTCGCTCAATTTTCTGACCAGCACAGCAGGTGCACAACAGGCGTCTGTCTCAAATGGCGTCGGCGCCGGGGTAGATCCTAAAAGGAAGCGTAGAATACAGCCCTGTCACGTTGTGTCTGATCAAAACGGCACACCATCACATCATCTGTATTGTTCTTCCTGATCAGGATGGCACGCCATATCATCATCTGTATTGTTCTTCCTGATCAAGATGGCACGCCATATCATCATCTGTATTGTTCTTCCTGATCAGGATGGCACGCCATATCATCATCTGTATTGTTCTTCCTGATCAGGATGGCACGCCATATCATCATCTGTATTGTTCTTCCTGATCAGGATGGCACGCCATATCATCATCTGTATTGTTCTTCCTGATCAAGATGGCACGCCATATCATCATCTGTATTGTTCTTCCTGATCAAGATGGCACGCCATATCATCATCTGTATTGTTCTTCCTGATCAGGATGGCACGCCATACCATCATCTGTATTGTTCTTCCTGATCAGAATGGCACGCCATATCATCATCTGTATTGTTCTTCCTGATCAGGATGGCACGCCATATCATCATCTGTATTGTTCTTCCTGATCAGGATGGCACGCCATATCATCATCTGTATTGTTCTTCCTGATCAGGATGGCACGCCATATCATCATCTGTATCGTTCTTCCTGATCAAGATGGCACGTCATATCATCATCTGTATTGTTCTTGCTGAGCGTCTTGGGCAGAAAAAGAAGTTAACTTGTGTGAAAGTTAATGACTATATCAACGACCTATGGCAGTGGGGCTGGAATACACAGACGATTAACAAACTTTTCCAGATCCATCCAAACCTACGGGAGTTCCTCTCATCTGCCTCTTGTGGTCGCAAAGACGAAACAGTTTTATGTGGGCTGCACACTGGCCATTCGTTTTTAACTCATTCGTACCTTCTAAAGGGTGAAGAAGCTCCGTGGTGCATTCCACGTCATGTACCACTCACAGCGAAAACATATTCTTTTAAAAACTTGGGACTTGCATGATGTGAAAAATAAACACTTAACAGCAGACTCCATGAAACCTTGTTCAGAGGTGTCCCACCTGATGTGATCTTAGAATTTCGAAAAAAGAGTGTATCATTTTTCATCTGATCTGAGATTTTACAGAAAAGTTATGGTGTGTTTTTAGAAGGTGTATTTTAAAGGGTTGTGTGGAAGAGATTTTTTTTTGACAGCCCTGGTTTGGCCCTTTGCGGTCGGCTGGGCTGTAAGCAACATTACTTGCCCTTACTAAGTTCTGTGGCCCTCCATGTCTTGCTCTTGTGCCGACGTCAGTTTAGATGTCCTCTGCAACTCTGTGTCTGTGGCGAGCTGTGTCTAAAACATGTGCAGGCAGAAGGAGATTGTTGGGTTGGACAAGGTGGCGCCCTCTGCAGGCCAGGGGAGGAGGAGGGGAGGCAACAGCGATGTTGATGGCACACAGGCCACTCATTTTCACAGTTTATCTTTTCTGCATCTATTTTTTTTGTGTTTATTCTTTTCCTTTTATGTGTACATTCTTTTAATTTTATATGTACATTCTCTTTATTTTATCTATACATTTATTTTTTTTCTTTGTTCTCAATGTGCTCTCATACTTTCAAACGTTTCAACGAATTTCACAGATTTTTTGTCAATACTTTCTTTGTTTGTCAGGCTCTATGTCGAACGTAAGAAAGCACGCACGCACGCACGCACGCACACACACACACACACACACACACACACACACACACACACACACACACACACACACACACACACACACACACAACACACACACACACACACACACACACACACACACACACACACGCTCACACAAGTATACCCATTCTTTTTTGTAAAATCTGTGCTGACACATACCACTGCACTCTTCGCCGTCTCCTTACTCTACCCCCTGTTTCCCCGTATGACCTAAATATAGGAACATAGGATGACGTCAGCATGGTCATAGTGATGACAGTGTGAGGCCGGTGACGGTCAGGAGAGACCCACTGACCGCAGGGAACGTTTTGGTGACACCGAAAAAAAGACTGCAGCCCGCGCACCCCTTGACCAGCCACGGGACACGGCGTGACGAAAGTCTGACTGGAGTTGTACTGGCGTCACCCATCAGCAAAACAGCAGCGAATGGGACTGCTTGACGCTTAACAGTTTGTTTGGGGGTGGCGTCTTTTTCTGGTGGGCTCTGCTGTCGTAAACACCTGCAGGTGAACATCTGCACTTCAACAGAGAGTACAGTTTTACATGTGATTGTTAACATCTGCATCTTACCAGATAAGACACCTTAGCATCCGAAGGTTAACATTTACATTTTACCAGGGAGATAAATTACGCGTGAAGATTAACATCTGCATGATTAAAGTAAACAAACATCTGCATGATTAAAGTAAACAAACATCTGCATGATTAAAGTAAACAAACATCTGCATGATTAAAGTAAACAAACAGATTAGAACCTTAAGATGAACATATGCACGCTAGCAGAGAAGATACTTTAAATGTGCAGACTAACATCCATGTCAGAAGACGAGATAGTTTAAACTAAAGACTAACATCTGCATGTCACGAGAGATTCTATTTCAAACCTGAAGATTGGCATTTGCACATTACCACAGAACCTAGTTTTTACTCACAAGGACTGCGTCCAGAATAGTCAGTTTAACATCTGAAAATTAACATCCGCATGTCACCGAGAAGATAGATTAACACCTGAAGACGAACGTGTACATGTCGACAGGAAGATGGTTTTAACACCAAAGATTAACTCCTGCTCGATACCGCAGACGATTATTTAATACCTGATCATTAACATCTCCACGTTATTAGAAAAGGTACGCCAACAAACTGAAGACGAACGTTTGCATGCGACCAGAAAAACATCGCCTAAACCGAGAAAAACCACATCTGCATGTCAACAGAGAAGATTGTTTTAACACCTGAAGACTGACATCTGCATGGTGCTGCAGATGATGTGTTAATACCTGCATGTTATCAGAAAGATACGCTGACAAACTAAAGACTAACATTTGCATGTGACCAGAGAAGACAGCTTAAACAGCTTAAACCAACATCTGCATGTCGGAAGTGAAGACAGCTTACACATGCAGATTAACATCTGCATGCTGACAAAGAAGATAGTTTACACCTGTAAATTAATGTCTGCACGTTAAAAAAGGGATAGTTTTCACATGTAGATTAGCATATGTACGGCAACAGAGAGCAGATAGTTCAAATTTGTAGACTGACGTCTGCTCGTCAGCAGAAAAAAAGATGCTTTAAACGTGTAGATTAATAGCTGCATGTTAAGAGGTAAACTAGCTGAAACCTGTACACCAGCATCTCCTTGTAAACAAAGACGATAGTTGAAACTTGAAGATTACCATCTACATATTAACAAAGAAAAAAGTTTATATCTAACGACTAACATTAGGATGGTAACAAAGAAGGTACTTTAAAACCTTCAAACTAACATCTGGATGACAACAAATTAGATACTTTACAGTTTCAGCCTTACAGCAGCATGGCAGCAGAACAGATGGTTTAATATCGGCAGCTTAACATCTGCATGGTAATAGGGAAGATGGTTAAACACCTGAGAACTAACATCTGCATTTTGTTTAGTAACAGAAATGATGGTTACATGCCCCACGGCTGATATCTGCATGATAGCAGAAGAAATGTTTAACCCCTGAAGACTAATATCTGCAAGGAAGCATAGAGGATGCTTAAACACCTGAAGGTTAACACATACCTAGAAGCAGACATAACGGTTTTTTTTTTTAAAACGCCTGAAGGCTAACACATACCTAGAAGCAGACATAACGGTTTAAACGCTGAAGGTTAACACATACCTAGAAGCAGACATAACGGTTAAAACGCCTGAAGGTTAACACATAACTAGAAGCAGACATAATGGTTAAAACGCCCGAGGGTTACATATGCGTGTAAGCAGTCATGATGGAAACATTCCTGAAGTTAACATTTACATGACAGCGGTGAGGGTGGTTAACCACCTAAAGGTTAGCAAAATGAGGAGAGGTTAGTTGAATATCGGAAGGTTAAAAACACACTTGGAATGAGAGAGGATGGTTAAAAACACCTGAAGGTTAACATGTACATGGAAGAAGAGAGGTGGTTTAAACATCCGGAGGCTAACATATACATATGTAAGAAGTGAGTGTAGTTGAACACCTGTACTGTATATACGTCTGCCACTCAAACACAGTCTGCATGTAGATGTTTACATTTATATCCAGTCTACATGCAGATCTTTGCCATTCAGATGCATACACCATCCCTTCCCCACAGAGACACTGCACGGATGACATTATCGATCAGAAATAACGAAGCATGGAGAAAAAAAAAAGCTGGACAAAATCCAGCCCATTTCCCTAAACGTTATAGCTTTTTTTCCTTTTCTAGAATACTTTGTGAGAAAAGTTGCCATCCGTTTGTTAACAAACTGCATCAGGGCCATATTGTCTGAGGAGTTTCTCACTTTGATTTCTCGCCGTGGTTGTTGAACAGCAATAAGCAACTGGCTTTAGAGGGGGGGGGGGGGGGGGGGGGGGGGGGGGGGGGGGGGGGGGGGGGGGGGAGAGGTAAAGTTTCTATTAGATCAAAACTTCCCCTGCTCCTAACATCATTACGTGCCCTCCTTTCAGCTGTAAACTCTTTAGCACAGGTCAGGCGTCACGAATATGAAAGTTAATGGGATAAAAGCTGGTCCCTAAAGTTGGTTCCGGGCTTCCGCTTCTCAAAGACGTAGATAACCGATGCCTGTGGCATTGTGACCGGGAGGACATAGTGATATCATAGTTTGTGGCGTCACAGCGTGAAAAAAAAAAAAAAAACTGACGTCAAAGACGGTGATATCATTTATAAAGAAAACGAAGTGACGTCAAAGACGTCATTATGAAGAAACCAAAGTGACGCAAAAAGATAGAGATGATAGATTATCTAGCGTCATAATGAAGAGAACCACTTGACATTAAAGACAGAGATAAATGATCATTGCGACACTACCACGTGGAGAACAAAGAGATAACAGATGATTGCGACATTATGACGAAGAGAACAACAACAACAACAACAACAACAAAAAGATAACTGATGATTGCGACATTATGACGAAGAGAAAAAAGACAAAAGAAAAAAAAGAAATTTGCGACATTATGACGAAGAGAACAAAGACAGAGATAACAGATCATTGCCACATTACGTCGAGGAGAACAAAGACAGACGTAACAGATGATTGCCACATTATTACGAAGAGAACAAAGACATAACAGATGATTGCCACATTATTACGAAGAGAACAAAGACATAACAGATGATTGCCACATTAGTACGAAAAGAACAAAGACAGCATGACAGATGATTGCCACATTATCACGAAGAGAACAAAGACAGACATGACAGATGATTGCCACATAATTACGAAGAGAACAAAGACAGATATAACAGATGATTGCCGCATTATTACGAAGAAAACAAAGACAGGCTCGACAGATGATTGCCACATAATTACGAAGAGAAACAAAGACAGACATGACAGATGATTGCCACATTATTACGACGAGAATAAAGACAGACATGGCAGCTGATTGCCACATTATTACGAAGAGAACAAAGACAGACATGACAGATGATTGCCACATTATTACGAAGAGAACAAAGACATGACAAATGATTGTCACATTATTACGAAGAGAACAAGGACAGACGTAACAGATGATTGCCACATTATTACGAAGAGAACAAAGACAGACAGATAACAGATGATTGCCGCATAACGTCGAAGAGAACAAAAAGACAGACGTGACAGATGATTACCACATTATTACGGAAAGAACAAAGACAGACATGACAGATGATTGTGACGTCACGTTGAGGAGGACCATGCCTTTCCTCACTGAACGTTCAGAACTGGCAGTCGGAAGACGAGCAAAACCAGAGTCACTGGGCCGTTTAAAATGTAGGAACAAATTCTAGGACAAAACCAGAGTCACTGGGCCGTGAAAATATAGGAACAAATTCTAGGACAAAACCAGAGTTACTGGGCCGTGAAAATATAGGAACAAATTCTAGGACAAAACCCAGAGTCACTGGGCCGTTAAAATATAGGAACAAATTCTATGACAAGTTTACTCGTACTTTCTGTGAAGAGCTTGAAAGTTTTTTGAAAGCGAACTGTTTACACTGTGAAAGATTGTCTCTTGTGTGGAGATGATATTATTTGGTACTGACTAAAAAATATAAACCGTTGATATGTTAGATCTGGTAATTGTAATGGGAAAATCTTTCATATATAAATGGAGAATTAACAAAACAAAACCTAACCTTAACATGTTTTTGAAGGAGCAGGACTACAGATAAAACACGGAGAAATAGTTGTCCTTGATGGAGATGAACTATGCAGAGCACCAAAGAAAATGGGCCCCATATATTAAATTATTAGAGGGTTAATGGATGTTATACACAATGTATATTTCCCCCTTAACGTTTACATGTTATCCACGATCTTAGAGCCTGATCTGAACAATGTGATGCTGAAATTCGTCAGTGTCATTTGCATTCTCCAAACATCAATAGGGTCACTTCTACAGTTTTCATCAATCAGGGTCACTTTTCAAGCTAACATCAATCAGGGTCACAGGGTCACTTTTAGAGTTTACATCAATCATGGTCAATTTTACAGTTTACATCAATCAGATTTACAGTTTACATCAATCAGGGTCACTTTTACAATTTACATCAATCAGGGGCACTTTTACAATTTACATCAATCAGGGTCACTTTTACAATTTACATCCATCAGGGTCACTTTTAGAGTTAACTTCAATCCGTGTTACCTTTCCGGTTTACACATCAATCAGGTTTAATTATACAGTTTCAAGCAATCAGGGTCACTTTTACATTTACTTCAGTTAGGATCACCTTTACAGTTTACGTCAATCAGGGTCACTTTTATAGTTTATACCAATCAGGGTCACTTTTACATTTACATCAATCAGGGTCACTTTTACAGTTGACACCAATCGGGGTCACATTCACAGCTTACTTCAGTTAGGGACATTTACAGTTTACATCAATTAGGGTCACTTTTACAGTTGACACCAATCGGGGTCACATTCACAGCTTACTTCAGTTAGGGACATTTACAGTTAACATCAATTAGGGTCACTTTTACAGCTTACTTTTATCAGGGTCACTTGCTCAGTTTACTTTAGTTAGTACCACTTTTACAGATTCCTTTGCAGCCACACACACACACACACACACACACACACACACACACACACACACACACACACACACCACTCTCTCTCTCTCTCTCTCTCTCACACACACACACACACTCTCTCTCTCTCAGATGCACACGTACACACATACACGTGTACGCAGAGAGAGAGAGAGAGAGAGAGAGAGAAGAGAGGAGAGAGAGAGAGAGAGAGAGAGAGAGAGACAGAGAGGAGAGAGAGAGAGACAGACAGACAGACAGACAGACAGAGAGAGAGAGAGAGAGAGAGAGAGAGAGGAGAGAGAGAGAGAGAGAGAGAGAGAGAGGAGGTATGGCATGCACACCCAGGATAATGAAATCCCAAAGATACTGTTTTCTTCCTTGCACTTTCTCATGGCCAATACATTTCATGCGATGAAAGCACAGGAATGGGAGTGGAAGAGGGAAGGGGGGGGGGGGGGGGGGGGGGGGGGGGGGGGGGGGGGCTGGAGGGGGCATCTCTTTTATGAACTACCTCACAACGGCCATCTGAAATGTCCAGATGAGTGTTTATGGCAATTCCCGTCGACAGCTTACTGTCCGAAGCGTGGACATTCTCCTTTCGCTGTTCCTGCGGTAGTCGCAGCGTGTACGTATATACATTATGTCAGACATGTTTTATTTGTGGTGCTTTATGTCCGAGGTCTCTTTTTTTATGTAGGGCCAACAACCTCCATTTCTTTCCCACATCATTTTCTTCTCCCGCTTCTCTCTGTCTCTGTCTGTCTGTTTCTGTCTCTGTCTGTCTGTATTTCTGTCTTTCTTTTCTTTTTTTTTTTTTTTAGTGGGGCCTTCATTCTCCTTTTTTTTTGCCACTTTTACAATTTTTTTTCTTCAAAGCCTCAGGCACCATGCATAGATGGTGTGTGTTTCATTACTGATGGACAATCGCTTGCTGTGATAGGGTCCCCCCCCCCCCCCCCCCCCCCCCCCCCCACACACACACACACACACACACACTTTTTTGCGCTTGATACAAGGCGTCTGGGTTTATTCATGTTCTAACGTTTTAGTGTGCTGACACTTTAGTTTATATCACGCTTTACGTTTCTGCTGTGAAGCGAGCTTGGGGATGCTGTAAACTACGTCAAGTGAACTTTGTGCTGTTAAACATGAGATATAAACTTTCTGTCAGAGACGTTAGCAATGGATTTTCCTGGGTCTTGTTCCCCTGACGTAGATATAACGTTAGCAATGGATCTCCCTGGGTCTTGTTCCCGTGACGTTGACATGACGTTTGCACTGGGTTTCCCTGGGTCTTGTTCCCGTGACGTTGACATGACGTTAGCATTGGGTTTCCCTGGGTCTTGTTCCCCTGACGTTGACATGACGTTAGCATTGGTTTCCCTGGGTCTTGTTCCCCTGACGTTGACATGACATCAGCATTGGGTTTCCCTGGGTCTTGTCCCCTAACGTTGACATGACGTTAGCATTGGGTTTCCCTGGGTCTTGTTCCCTGACGTTGACATGACGTTAGCATTGGGTTTCCCTGGGTCTTGTTCCCCTGCCGTTGATCTGTCTGTGTCACCGGCACTGACGACATCTACAAGCTGCAACTCTCGCTTGTCTGGCGGTGTTGCCGTTCTGATAAACAACAAAAAAAAAAAAGTGTTTGACGGAGCAATAAACCGTATTCCTGAAGAATTTTGTAATGTGTTGCTTCCAGAATGCCCAAAATAATTTCAGGCTCACACGTACATGGTGTACTGATAGGAATCTATCTATCTATCTATCTATCTGTCTACCTACCTACCTACCTACCTATATCTATTTATTTATCCACCATCTTTATCTATCTGTCCATCCATCTACGTATCTATCTATCCATCTCTATCTATCTGTCTATCTGTCTATGTATGTATGTATGTATGTATGCATGTATATATGTATGTATGTATGTATGTATGTATGTATGTATGGAGAGATCTTACCTTTTGTGATCAGTTCGGAGACCTACCCATCCTAGTCATGGGGAATCTTAATGCAAGGACCGGAGATTCAAAAGCCAAAGCGTTGTCTTTCCCTGGGATGTTTGTGAGCTGTCCTGATGACACAGACTTAGAAAGGCGGTGTCTGCAACATTCTGAACACAATACATCAAACGATGTCGGTCGATTTATGTTTGAAACTATGTGAACAGTGTTTATTGTTAGTATTGCATGGCCCTTTTTCTGGTGACACGCACAGCGACTATGCACATATTGCGCATAATCGGTTATTTTTATGTCCAGATGCGTTTCTGTTACGTTCAAACTTTATAAATAGTACCAAGAGTCGAGTCAGAACACAATCCTTGATAAATGACATTGAATGCGCAAACCATTTCAAAGATGTTTGTGAGAGGCCCAGAAAAAAGTTTGGAACAACGAAAATCTGAACGACTATTTAAAAGCACTTACGTGAAAGAAGTATTAGTTATTTGACAAAGTCCTTGTATTGATAGAAGACAGTGTAGATTTAGCCATACATACATTATATGAATGCCTGGCTCTTACTGGGCAGTGATATAAGAAAAAACAAAACAAAACAAACAAACAAACAAACAAACAAAACGACAACAACGATCGGTATCACACCGTGGAAATCAGAATGAAAATGATAATTTGAACACAAGCAGAGAAGATCGCCGGGAAAGATTTCTGTCAAATATTTTCTGACTTAAAAATTCCAACATGAGATCGAAAGATGATACATCCCAATGAATGATTGTTCCCGGACTTGACATGGAATTTGTCTCCACGGTGTCGGGGGAATCCTTCCATGTCTATGATATGAAACATGGCAGCATTTCTGGCATCCATTTACATTCAGCATCTCCAGTGACATCTCTGATCTTCTTGTTCGTTCTAACACACTTTTGCTTTCACAGCATTTCTGGCATCCATTTACATTCAGCATTCTCCAGTGAAGGACATTTTGTCCGATCTTGTTGTTCGTTCTAACACACTTTTGCTTTCAGCCAGATTGTTTGAAAGGGATTTGTTGTGGTCTGAGTCATGCGCACATTGCATGCACACAAATGATGACGACGATGATGATGATGATGATGATGATAATAATGATACTGATCATAATAGTAATGATAATAATATAAAACATAAAATAATAATGATGATGATGATAATGATAATAATAACAACAACAACAACAACAACAACAACAACAACAACAATAATAATAATAATAATAATAATAATAATAATAATAATAATAATAATAATAATAATAATAATAATAACACACAATAAAGAAGCAATGATAATAGAAATAACACTGTTAGTGATAATGATGGTTATAATGATAATAATAATGATAACAAGAACAAGAACAAGAACAACAAGAACAACAAGAACAATAATAAGAATCATCATCATCATCATCATCATCATCATCATCATCATAGTAATATAATAACAATAATGCTACTACTATCACTACACTACTGCTACTACTGCTACTACTGCTACTGCTGCTACTACTACTACTACTACTACTACTACTACTACTACTACTGTTAATAGGATTTGTGACTACGGTCTTATCCATAGGCCCAGAACGTTTACGAAACGGGAATAACGTTACGCATTATTAAGAAAAATCAATACACACACACACACTGACTGACTGACTGAAACCAATTTATTGTCAGATGAACTCAAAGTTGTACTCACACACACACACACACACACACACACACACACACACACACACACACACACACACACACACACACACACACACACACACACACACACGCACGCACGCACGCACGCACACACTACACACACACAGACACACACACACACAGACACACAGACAGACAGACAGACACAACACAGACAGACACACACACACACACACACACACACACACACACACACACACACACACACACACACACACACACACACACACACACACACACACAACACACACACACAGCAATAGTCTGCCCATATCGGCAAAGTAATGACAGTAGTGGTGGTGGTGGTGGTGGTGAGGGGGGGGGGGGGGGGGGGCAGCAAATGTTCCAAACCAGACGGAGCAGTTTCACAGTAGCTGACTGAAGGCAGAAACTGAAGCAAATGTTAACAAGAAAAGTGATTGGTTCCACAAGACAATCCAGACACACAGATTACAGAACAACCCACGACGCGTTTCCACCTCTTTGGTCTTCTTCAGGCAAAACAAACAACATTCAGGACAATGAAGACGAAGGACGAGCGACCGCTTGTCTTCTCACATTTGGCGCAAAATGGGTCGGAACAGTATGAATGGAAAGTAAAGGTGTTTAAGCGCAGTTTGGAAGATAGTAATAATGGCATTATCTGCGGCAGTATGGCAGAGAATTCCACATGTGTGGGATGGAGCATCTGAAACTTTTTGCACCGTGTTGTTTACAGTTAAACAGCAAGAATGAGAAAAGGCACTGAGTGTACGAGATGGAATGTAGAAATATGGAAACTCCTAAAATTAAAGTGAGGCACAACTAGAGATATTAAAAACTATAAACAACCAAACTGGCCTTTTTTGAGAGGATGTTTCTTTGTTTGTTGTGTGTGCTCTGTGTTGTCATTTCTGCTAGGCGATTTGGTGGGCTAAGCAACATTCGTTTAGCGTTACGGCCTTAATTGCTTCATCATGGGGGCAACAATTACCCTGCTTGCTTGTTATCAACCAATTTTGTATTCAACACATTGCTTAAAAGATAACCAATGTAGTTTGTGGGGTAGAGACATGCAATTCTGCGCTTCCTTACACTGAAAGATGAGATAGTGTCCGTCATTTTCGACAGTACGAAGAGGTTCAAGGACAGAATACCCAGTCAGTAGAGATTTTCCTTGATCAGTCGGGGAGAAAAAACAGAGCAGCCGCAGTGTTAGCAGCTTCCACAGTGAGGCTGAAAGTGATCCATCTTATTTCAATCAAAGCGGGCTGACCAGTTTTCCCTCCCCCCCCCCCTCCTATCTGCCTGTCTTTCTTTTCACCAACACACACACACACACACACACACACACACACACACACACACACACACACGCACACACACACACACACACACGCACGCACGCACGCGCGCACACGCGCACACGCGCACCCCCACCCCCCCCACCCCCACACCCACACACGTACACGTATTCGTTCGTTAACGAAATTGTCTACATGTATTTCTTTTGTCTTTCATTTGATGCCATCAGTCCTGAAGACGGTTTATGACCGAAACATTGATGAATTCTGTTCCTTTTTTTTTGCTGTTGTAAATCTACTAAGCATCCTCAAAGATAGTTTGTATTGATGAAACAGAAGATCAGCCGTCAAGAATCATTTGTGCTGGTTACGGGGTATGCCATAGACAGGTCAGAGTCCCCCTGGAACCGGAAGTCTGTCCCTTATATAAACCTTGGCCGAGACAAGTGGAATGGGATGACGGAATGGGTAGAATCTGTTAATACATGCAACACACTGACGTTGTAAGATGAGGTATGACTCAGGGTATATATGTGTCTATGCACAAAATGTGTCTATGCCTATCCCTTACCGAGCTTACACGCAGTGTGTGAGGAGAGAAAAGAAGAAACTAACAGGACAGAGGGAAGGGGGAGAGGAGGAGGGGGGAGGGGGGGAGGCGGGGAGAGTTCAACTGCGAGTATGTATTGAGGAGGTTGGGTCACACCATTCCGCAGCAGAGTCAGACAGCATCCTCACTCATAGCCATGGGCATTGTAGTGATTGATCTCTTTTATTGCGAGCGGTGGGACGGTGGAATGGACAGTGGGTGGTGGGACGGTGGAATGGACAGTGGATGGTGGGACGGTGGAATGGACAGTGGATGGTGGGACGGTGGAATGGACAGTGGGTGGTGGGACGGTGGAATGGACAGTGGGTGGTGGGACGGTGGAATGGACAGTGGACGGTGGAATGGACCAGTGGATGCGCGTAGTTCATCACGCCGTACCATCTTACTTCGTCAGTTTCGCCCATCTCGTTTAGCCAGTCCTACATCTCGTTTAGCCAGTCCTACATCTCGTTTAGCCAGTCCTACATCTCGTTTAGCCAGTCCTAGTCTCGTTTAGCAAGTTTAGCCAGTTCTCCATCTCGTTTAGCAAGTCCTACATCTCGTTTAGCAAGTTCTGCATCTTGTTTAGCCAGTTCTCCATCTCGTTTAGCCAGTTCTGCATCTTGTTTAGCCAGTTCTGCATCTCGTTTAGCCAGTCCTACCTATCGTTTAGTCCCGTTCTGCATCTCGTTTAGCCAGTTCTGCGTCTCGTCTAGCCAGACCTACATCTCGTTTAGTCAGTTCTGCATCTCCTTTAGCCAGTGCTGCATCTCGTTTAGCCTGTCATACATCCTGTTCAGCTTGTAATCTCTTTAGTTTGTTTTTAAATCTCGTTTAGCTAGTTCTACATGTCGTTTAGCCAGTTCTGCATTTCGTTTAGCCAGTTCTGCATCTCGTTTAGCTTGTCATACATCTCGTTCAGCTTGTCATAATCTCGTTTAGCTTGTTCTAAATGTCGAATAGCTAGTTCTACATCTCGTTTAGCTAGTTCTAAATCTCTTTTAGTTAGTTGTCCACCCGTTTAGCCAGTTCTACATCTCGTTTATTTATTCTAAATCTCGTTAAGCCAGTTCTACATCTCGTTTAGCCTGTTCCGCAACGAACAGTTATGCTTTTTTTTTTTCTAGCAGTTGAACATTCTGCTTTGCCAATAATACATACCCTGCTTTGCCAATAATACATACCCTGCTTTGCCAATAATACATATCCTGCTCTGGGCAGTAGTACATCTGGCTCTGCCTGTAATACATCCTGCTTTGGCAAGCAGATTTTTTTTTTTTTTGCCAGTTGTGCGTCTTGCTTTGCCCAGTTACGCATCTTGCTTCACCAGTTACGGGCCTTGCTTTGCCAGTTACTCATCTTGCTTTGCCAGTTACTCATCTTGCTTTGCCAGTTACTCATCTTGCTTTGCCAGTCACGCGTCTTGCTTTGCTAGTTCCGCGTCTTGCTCTGCCAGTTACTCATCTTGCTGTGCCAGTTACTCATCTTGCTGTGCCAGTTACGCGCCTTGCTTTGCCAGTTACGCGTCTTGCTTTGCCAGTTTTGCCAGCGTCTTGCTTTGCCAGTTACGCGTCTTGCTTGCCAGTTACGTGTCTTGCTTTGCCAGTTTTACATCTTGCTTAGCCAGCCGTACACACCGGTGTGCCAATTTTGCTTTCTGCTTGGATACATATCGCTTTGCCAATGACGCAATTTCCTTTGCCAGTCAGACATTTTGCTTTGCCAGTCAGACATTTTGCTTTGCCAGTTATGCCATTTCCTCTGCTAGTTATACATCTCGCTTTGCCAGTTTTTTTTTTTTTTTTTTTTTTAATTTATCTTCCTTGGCCAGTTATGCACCTAGCTTTAGGCAACAATCCATCATACTGACTGACTCGATCAATCTCCTTCAACTAGCGAACAATGGAATGGAAACATCCAGAGAAACTATAAAGCTGTGTACAGCCTGCAGTGAACAAGGTTCCTACAGATGTTCAGTCCTAGTTGTATTGCCAGTGCCTGGGTTCAAACCTACATATCCAGGATGGGCGGGGCCGTGTTGGCCCAGTGGTCTTGTCACAGGTATTTTCCCCATTCTACCTGACACATATTGTCAGATGGGAAATGTCAGCCTTGTGAAGTGGAAGACTGGCTCCAGAGGTAATCACCGTGTAGTTTTGGCAATCGTGGTCAT
This sequence comes from Conus betulinus, assembly GCA_016801955.1. Lineage (NCBI taxonomy): Eukaryota > Metazoa > Mollusca > Gastropoda > Neogastropoda > Conidae > Conus > Conus betulinus. The sequence goes on along the minus strand of JADBJO010014367.1, from coordinate 29,569 downwards.
TAGGTGATTGTCTTACTGTCAATTCTAAAGCTTTCTCAAACTGCATCTTATTAGTATTTTAGTTTTAGGACTCTCTCTCTCTCTCTCTCTCTCTCTCTCTCTCTCTCTCTCTACTACCTACCTACCTACCTACCTACCTACCTACCTACTACTACTCACCTACTTAGCTACCCATCCACCCATCCGTGCATCCATCTATCTATCTATGTGTCTACCTATCTATCTATCGATCAATCTGTCTGTCTATCTATCTATCTATCTATCTATCTATCTATCTATCTATCTATCTATCTATCTATCTATCTATCTCTGTCTCTGCACCTTTACCCCACACTCCCTTCGCTCCTGAGTCTCTCTCTCTCTCTCTCTCTGTCTGTGTCTGTATGGCTGTCTGTCTGTCTGTCTCCTCTCTCTCGCTCTCTCTCTCTCTCTCTCTCTCTTTTTTTTTTCTTCTAAATTTAATCCCGTATTGTATTGTAGTTCTAGTCACTTTTTGCACGCTTCCTTTGTTACCTCTCATCTTATTTTGCATTGTTGACCCTACTCAGGGCGAGGACAGGATGTAAAAAAGCACATCAGTGCTATCTATTATCCTCGTAAATAAAGAATTTTGTCTTGTCTTGTCTTGTCTTGTCTTGTCTCTCTATCTATCTATCAAATTTTCTACTTACATGTCTGTCTGCCTGTCTATCAATCTAACTATCTACCGATTTATGTCTGTCTGTCTGTTCATCGATTTATCTATATCGATTTATTTGTCTGTTTTGCCCATCTGTCTGCCTGTCAGTCTCTCCTCTCCCAACAAACGCACACACACGCCTATCTCTCCCTCTCTATCTCTCTGTATGTGAGTTTGTGTGTGTGTGTGTGTGTGTGTGTGTGTGTGTGTGTGTGTGTGTGTGTGTGTGTGTGTGTGTGTGTGTGTGTGTGTGTGTGTGTGTGTGTGTGCATGCATACGTACATACATACATACATACATACATACATACATACATACATAGGAGACCCAAGTAAAGGCTGTCCTGCACAATTCTTAGCCGCTGACAATGCTTGGGTTATATAACAGTTGAGCTGACCACTTTGACTGTTGACACTTTCTGATCTCCCTTGCATCCTAAAAATGGATCCTAAAGCATAGATTCAAGGATTTTCCCTTACATTTTAAACATGATTTTAATTTTTCAGCAGCTTAATTCTTTACCACACTTTCTTTTTATTTTACTTTCCTACCCTTAACTGGCTGCTTTGGAGTGCTGTTAGATTCCGTTTTTGAATCCTTGGTGGTGAGAATACCATGGAATTGTAGACTGTGGTATATCTCCACTTGATGCAACGGACTGCCAACACAGTTAACCGTGCCTCTCTGACGAGTCCGATTCAGAGGACGAAAGGCTTAGGAGTAGGCACTATGTATAATTCTGTCTTCGAAATGGGACAAAATTGTTTCCATGGACTACCTGTGAAGGATTTTGTATTTACATTATATTTTCCTGACCTTTCATTCTTTCTTTCTTTCTTTAAACCCCCCCCCCCCCCCCCCCTGTTTTTTTTTTTTTTTTTTTTTACCCTTTTGAATCTTTTGCCAAGTCAATACGATAATGATGGAAGAATTGTTATTCTGCACTTGTTTCCTCCCACTACTAAACTGTTCTATGTATGTATACATTCCACACATATCAGAACACATACACACAGACGTGTAAGATAGAAACGATAACACAAACACACATACATTAAAGTGCGTTGGCACATATGCGCAAACGCCCCCATACCTAAGTATACACACACGCACGCACACAATCACACTCACCCACACCTACTGTCACGCTTGCCAGAGACCCAAGGTCGGACCAACGAGTTGAAAGCAATGCTAATCTCAGGCATCTGTTAAGCTTAGTCAATGATACCGTCATCCCAATTTTGAAGAAATATCTTTTAAAGTCATCCACTGTTAACGCTGCTTAATGTGGCGTCATGACCCAGCGCTGGGGGTGTAGCGCTTGTGGGGTGTGGTCCCCAGCACTCACTGACACCTCCTTGATGACGATGACAATGAAAATGTGCAACTG
>JADBJO010014367.1:12500-22500 GCA_016801955.1 Conus betulinus | reverse complement strand
ACAATGTCAGGACACACCTCAGTGTCACAATGTCAGGACACACCTCTGTGTCACATTGTCAGGTTACACCTCGATATCAGAATGTCAGGTCACACCTCGGTGTCACAATGTCTGGCAGTGTTGTGACAGTAGTGGTTGTGACAGGGGCCTGGTAGTGTTGTGACAGTAGTCGTTGTGACATTGGTCTGGCAGTGTTGTGACCGGGGCCTGGCAGTGTTGTGACAGTAGTGGTTGTGACAGGGGCCTGGCAGTGTTGTGACAGTAGTCGTGACAGGGGCCTGGCAGTTTGTGACAGTAGTGTTGTGACAGGGGCCTGGCAGTTTTTTGACAGTAGTCGTTGTGACAGGGGCCTGCAGTGTTGTGACAGTAGTGGTTGTGACAGGGGCCTGGCAGTGTTTGTGACAGTAGTCGTGACAGGGGCCTGGCAGTGTTGTGACAGTAGTGGTTGTGACAGGGGCCTGGCAGTTTTGTGACAGTAGTCGTTGTGACAGGGGCCTGGCAGTGTTGTGACATTAGTTGTTGTGACAGGGGCCTGGCAGTGTTGTGACATTAGTTGTTGTGACAGGGGCCTGGCAGTGTTGTGACATTAGTTGTTTTGTGACAGGGGTCTGGCAGTGTTGCGACAGTTGTTTATGACAGGGGCTCTGGCAGTATTGTGACAGTTGTTTGTGACAGGGGCTCTGGCAGTGTTGTGACAGTTGTTGGTGACAGTAGTGGTTGTGACAGGGGCTTGGCAGTGTTGTGACAGTAGTGGTTGTGACAGGGGCCTGGCAGTGTTGTGACAGTAGTGGTTGTGACAGGGGCCTGGCAGTGTTGTGACAGGGGCTCTGGCAGTGTTGTGACAGTAGTGGTTGTGACAGGGGCCTGGCAGTGTTGTGACAGTAGTGGTTGTGACAGGGGCTCTGGCAGTGTTGTGACAGTAGTGGTTGTGACAGGGGCCTGGCAGTGTTGTGACAGGGGCTCTGGCAGTGTTGTGACAGTAGTCGTTGTGACAGGGGCCTGGCGGTGTTGTGACAGTAGTGGTTGTGACAGGGGCCTGGCAGTGTTGTGACAGGGGCCTGGCAGTGTTGTGACAATAATCGTTGTGACAGGGGCCTGGCAGTGTTGTGACAGTTGTTGTGACAGGGGCCTGGCAGTGTTGTGACAGTAGTCGTTGTGACAGGGGCCTGGCAGTGTTGTGACAGTAGTGGTTGTGACAGGGGCCTGGCAGTGTCGTGACAGGGGCTCTGGCGTGTTGTGACAGTAGTGGTTGTGACAGGGGCCTGGCAGTGTTGTGACAGTAGTCGTTGTGACAGGGGCTTTTAGCTGAGAGAGGGACCTGAAGTCTGTTTAAACTCCGCATCATGTGAGTCATTACCGCATTTCTCGCAAGGGCCGAGGTTTTAAATTCATTTAGCCTATTTTTTCCCCGTCTGAGAGAGAGAGAGAGAGAGAGAGAGAGAGAGAGAGAGGAGAGTGAGAGAGAGAGTGAGAGAGTGTGTGTGTGTGTGTGTGTGTGTGTGTTGCGGGTTCTTGCCTCTTCTGATTCGAAACGCATCATCCTGAAGCTAAAAAAAAAAATTGAATATGTTACGATGACACCAGTGACACAGCCTTCAAGATTTTGAGGATGAAATGCGTTCCCTTATAATTATTACACATTTTTATGAAAAATTCATCGTGACACTGTTTTGTGAGTTGTCACAGACATGCTGTCATCTAATGACGTGAGACAAGCCTACTTCAAGATGGACTCTGTCTAACTTGCAGGATTCGTAAATGTACTACTCTATTTGTAATATACATTCAAACATGAGTTACAATGGTATACAGTCACACGTAAAATGTATGCCTAAATCAACATGTCCATCAATATTTAATAAATGGTAGTGAAGGAAATGTATGCCTAAATCAACATCTCCATCAATATTTAACAAATTGCAGTGAAAGAAATTTATGCCTAAATCAACATCTCCATCAATAATTAAGAAATTGTAGTGAAGGACATTTATGCCTAGATCAACATCTCCATCAATATTTAACAAATTGTAGTGAAGGAAATGTATGCCTAAATCAACATCTCCATCAATATTTAACAAACTCTAGTGAAGGAAATTTTGAACGAGGCACAGAACAGTGCATAGTAAGTGATAAACAAGTAGGGTAACTCTGGCTCCCATAATGACATAATTACATGCCCACAACTCCAAATGCACGCCCATAACCCCAATCGAATGCTGCACACACACACCCAAACTGCCTAGCCAATGTGCCAACACAGAACACACAGAACAAACCAGGAGACATCCCCCAAAGACGGACGTTCTAAGCTTGTCCACATACCGTGCACCTGACATATATACACAGCAACAACAACTGGAGAAATAACGATCACAAATGAATAGATAGTAACAAAACTGGCATCCTAGCAGTTCTATTTGGACTTTCATATCTACTAATAAGTCAGACCACTGATTCAGAGCTCTCCGTGACATTTCATTTCCTGTTGTCAATTTGCGCTCGTCCCAACATGTTGTTTCGTCAACATGTCGTCAGCTAATGTTCCCTCCCCCCCCCCGAATCTTGCAGCTTTACACAAGCGATTGTGACAACTCAGTACCCACTGATTAGAGACAAATTCCAAACGCTTTAACATATTTTGAGCTGTGTTCTAAGTTTCATATAGGAAAAACTGATTTCTTGTTAGTTGTACAGATGTAACGTGTACCATTACCGCGATTAAAAAAACAACAACAAAAACAGGCATTACATGTCTGTGTGCCTGGAGTTTGCGTGTCGGATTTATACATTACAATCTGATTGAAATGATGCACGTAATTAAGTGATTTTTCAACACTTTTGCGGTGCTGATCGATGGTTAAAATCTTTTAATCCTTACTCGCTTTGGTAACCGAGTTCTTTTCTTTATTAAAACGAATAACGTCGGTTTTTGATGGCTTTATTTTTCATTTCAGTTACTTTTTCTGGTAAGGCTGACTGGGTTAGGAGAAAGTGTGCGTTTTGGATGACGGATTTTAATTGCTTATTATTTATGGCCTTTAATGATAATCATGCTGTAAGTTTGACATGCACACGCACTTCTGTACACACACACACACACGCACACTCATGAAGGCACACACACACACACACACACACACACACACACACACACACACACACACACACACACACACACACACACACACGTGCACACGCTCACATACGCACACACATGCGCGCACACATGCACACACAAACGCGCGCACACGCACGCGCGCACACATACGGAGACACACACATGCGCCCCCGTGGCCACACATCCATACACACACATGTGTACATTCACTACACACACATACCAAAACAAAAAAAACGAACAAACAAACAAAAAAAATGGTAGGTAGGTACTCAAGGTTTGACCAGCGCGTTGGGCTACCGCGTAGGTCAGACATCCGCTAAGTCGTAGCCACGAGACCGTCTCCTTCAATTGTCTCATCTTTGTTGTTAATTCATTTATCCATCAGCTAAAAATCATGCGCAGTGTGGTCTCAAACTTAGCGGATGTGGTGTAGCGTACATGGACTAGTCCGCACGCTGTGACGCCTCCTTGATGACACTGAAACTGTGAGTTTGACACTGAAGGATTCAGACGGGCTGTTTTTGCAGACAGTAATACGTCCGACTCATCCTGCGATAGGGGCAGATGAAATCAGAAAGAAAAACGATACACGTGTTTGCTTTTAGATCATGAAGAAGACCAGCAGGCAATCTTACAGGCTTCCAAGGTCAAGTCCCTCCCCCTCTCATCTTCTGCCTCCCTTCACTCCCCTTTCCCTCCCTCCCTCCCGTGGCTAGGCTGAAAACCGTTTTCATGTAGTTTAGGATTGATGTGTCAGATCTGCCGCCATAATAACCCACTCACAGCGACGAATGGGATACTGCAGTCAATACACACTATTGCATGGACATCTACATGTTCTGTAAAAGAGGATGTTACAGTCAATATACGCTATTTTATGAAGATCTATATGTTCTGTACCGGATGAGATACTGCAGTCAATATACACTATTGTATGAAGATCTACATGTTCTATAATAAAGGTATACTACAGTCAATATACACTGTTGTATGAAGATCGACATGTTCTATAGTAGAGGGATACTGCAGTCAATATACTCTATTACATGAAGAGCTACATGTTCTGACGCAGATGGGATACTACAGTCAATATACACTATTGCATGAAGACCTACATGGTCTGACCCAGATGAGATACTACAGTCAATATACACTATTGCATGAAGACCTACATGGTCTGACCCAGATGAGATACTACAGTCAATATACACTATTGCATGAAGACCTACATGGTCTGACCCAGATGAGATACTACAGTCAATATACACTATTGCATGAAGACCTACATGGTCTGACCCAGATGGGATACTACAGTCAATATACACTATTGCATGAAGACCTACATGGTCTGACCCAGATGGGATACTACAGTCAATATACACTATTGCATGAAGACCTACATGGTCTGACCCAGATGGGATACTACAGTCAATATACACTATTGCATGAAGACCTACATGGTCTGACCCAGATGGGATACTACAGTCAATATACACTATTGCATGAAGACCTACATGGTCTGACCCAGATGGGATACTGCAGTCAATATACACTATTGCATGAAGACCTACATGGTCTGACCCAGATGGGATACTACAGTCAATATACACTATTGCATGAAGACCTACATGGTCTGACCCAGATGGGATACTGCAGTCAATATACACTATTGCATGAAGACCTACATGGTCTGACCCAGATGGGATACTACAGTCAATATACACTATTGCATGAAGACCTACATGGTCTGACCCAGATGGGATACTGCAGTCAATATACACTATTGCATGAAGACCCTACATGGTCTGACCCAGATGGGATACTGCAGTCAATATACACTATTGCATGAAGACCTACATGGTCTGACCCAGATGGGATACTACAGTCAATATACACTATTGCATGAAGACCTACATGGTCTGACCCAGATGGGATACTGCAGTCAATATACACTATTGCATGAAGACCTACATGGTCTGACCCAGATGGGATACTGCAGTCAATATACACTATTGCATGAAGACCTACATGGTCTGACCCAGATGGGATACTACAGTCAATATACACTATTGCATGAAGACCTACATGGTCTCTGACCCAGATGGGATACTACAGTCAATATACACTATTGCATGAAGACCTACATGGTCTGACCCAGATGGGATACTACAGTCAATATACACTATTGCATGAAGACCTACATGGTCTGACCCAGATGAGATACTACAGTCAATATACACTATTGCATGAAGACCTACATGGTCTGACGCAGATGGGATACTACAGTCAATATACACTATTGCATGAAGACCTACATGGTCTGACCCAGATGGGATACTGCAGTCAATATACACTATTGCATGAAGACCTACATGGTCTGACCCAGATGAGATACTACAGTCAATATACACTATTGCATGAAGACCTACATGGTCTGACCCAGATGGGATACTGCAGTCAATATACACTATTGCATGAAGACCTACATGGTCTGACCCAGATGGGATACTACAGTCAATATACACTATTGCATGAAGACCTACATGGTCTGACCCAGATGGGATACTGCAGTCAATATACACTATTGCATGAAGACCTACATGGTCTGTACAAACGACGTTGGTGTCAGGGAAGCCGAGTCAAGGTGGACGGGAAAGGGAAGAACTTACCTTACCCTCAATCTCTCTGTGCCAGGAGGCACACAAGGCTTGCACGTCACGCCTCCACTGTGTTCGGTCTGCAGCTGCATGGCGTACAACACTCCATGTTTTCCAGCCTGCGCCGTTTCTCTCCTTCCTTCTCCACCATTCGCCGCCATGTTGTTTTGGGTCGGCCTCTTTTCCTTCCTTCCCTCTGGTGTCCAACCAAGGGCCACAGCACAGTCGTCGTTCCTCTCCTTCCTCATTATGTGCCCAATCCAGTTCCACCTCCGTCTCCTCACCTCCTCGCTGGTCTTTCCTGCTTCTGCCATCTCAAGAACTGTCTTACTGGAGACATGTTGTTGCCATCGGATCTTGAAAATCCTCCTTAGACACTTGGTCTGGAAGGTGTCAAGCTTTTCTTCCCTCTCCTTTAGTCAGTTTCCAAGTCTCGCATCCGTAGAGTAGGACGGACAAGACAAGGCTCTTGAAAAGGAAAGCTTTAGTCTTTCTGCCTATGTCGCTGGCTTGCCAGATGTTTGATAGCCGCTTCATCTGTGCGCTGGCCAAGGCTACTCTCTTCTTGACTTCACTGTGCTTCCACCGTCCTTTGTCACGTTTGCACCCAGATATGTGAAGTTCTCTGCCTCCTCTACTTCACTTTCCTCCAACTTTCAGCTTATCGTCACTCCTGCTGTTGGCTTTCATGGCTTTGCACTTCTTGGCATTCAGCTTCAGTCCAACTTTGGCTGCATTGTCTTCAAGTTTTGCTGTTTTTGGTCTGAAGGTGGTTCATTGTTGAGGATAGGAGGGCGAGGTCATCCGCGAAGTCCAGGTCCTCCAACATGGTTGTGAAGTTCCATCGGATCCCGGTTCTCTCACCCTCTATGGTTTTTCCGCATGACCCAGTCAATCACTAGCAGGAATAGGAATCCTGACATGCAGCAACCCTGCTTCACCCCGGTCATCACTGGGAACCAGTCTGTTGTTTTCATTTCATCAATGACGGAGCACCGGAAGTCCCCATAAAGGGTCTTGACCATCCGGATCAGTTTCTGTGGGACTCCATACTGACGCATGATGATCCAAAGGCTGTCACGGTGTATGGAGTCAAAGGCCTTTTCGAAGTCGACAAAGTGGATGTACAGCGTAGCATTCCATTCGTTGACTTGTTCCAGAATATTCCTGAGGATGAATATCTGGCTGACAGTTCCTCCGCCTGTCCTGAAGCCGGCTTGTTTTTTTTCCTGAGTGAAGAATCCACTCCTGTCTGTATCCTGCTGATAGGATCCTGCTGAGCACCTTGCTGGCCAGTGGCAGCAAGGTAACTCCCCACCAGTTGTCACACTCCTGAAGTTACCTTTTTTTTCGGAATTTTGCAAAGTACTACTCCTTTTGTCCACTGTGTAGGAACTGTCTCTTTCTCCCTAATGAGGTCAAAGGTCCGTTTGAGTTCTTGGCTGGTTTGCTCAATGTCTGCTTTGAGCACTTCTGCTGAAATTTGCTCTGCTCGTGGTGCTTTTCCGTCTCTAAGGGCCTTCAGTGCTGTTTTAATCTCCTGAATAGTTGGTGCAAGCTCCCACTGAGATCCGGTGCATGCTCTGTTGAGCACTTCCTGGAAATGCTCCTTCCACCTCCCTAGCGTGGCGTCTTTGTTTCTTCAACAGTTCTCCGTTCTTGTTTTCACTGCTGCTGCTTGCTTGGTGCTCTCTGTCCTGTCAGCTGCTTCACTATACTGTACAGTTCTTTCTGCCTTCCATTCTCTGCTGCATTCTGTGCTCGTTCTGCTTTCTCTTGACGTCCACCCCCTTCTGTCCTCTCCCTCACACTCTTCGTCACCTCTTTGTCCTTCTCCTTGTATTCCTCCTTCATTCTGTTTTTGATTCAGGGAAGAACAGATTGTGGAATTCTTGGATACACCTCTCTTCCTCCCGCCCTATTCCGTCATAATGTAGGCCAAAATCTTAGGGCGTTTTTTTTTTTCGTTTTTAATGACAGCAGACGTTCTCAAAAACTGGCGTAGTCTTTGTCTATTTTTTTTTGTCCTTGCTTTTGTCATTCTTTATCTATTTCTATTAGTTATCATCATCATCATCATCATCATCATCATCATCATCATCACCATCCCCCCTCACCACTATCGTCATCATTATGATCATTGTCTTCATCACAATCGCCACCCCCTCACCCCCCATCCCCCCAATACCACAGCCGCCATCAAGTGTATTATGATCATCGTCTTCATCACCACCGCCACCCCCCACCACTACCGCCACCATCATCATTACAATGATCATCGTCTTCATCGCCACCGCCACCCCCCACCACTACCGCCACCATCATCATTACAATGATCATCGTCTTCATCACCACCGCCACCCCCACCACCACTACCGCCACCATCATCATTACAATGATCATCGTCTTCATCACCACCGCCACCCCCCACCACTACCGCCACCATCATCATTACAATGATCATCGTCTTCATCATCACCACCACCGCCACCCCCCACCACTACCGCCACCATCATCATTACAATGATCATCGTCTTCATCACCACCACCGCCACCCCCCACCACTATCGCCACCATCATCATTACAATGATCATCGTCTTCATCACCACCACCGCCACCCCCCCCCACCACTATCGCCACCATCATCATTACAATGATCATCGTCTTCATCACCACCACCCACCACCCCCCGACCACTATCGCCATCATCATCATTACAATGATCATCGTCTTCATCACCACCACCACAGCCACCATCATCATTACAATGATCATCGTCTTCATCACCACTACCGCCACCATCATCATTACAATGATCATCGTCTTCATCACCACCACAGCCACCATCATCATTACAATGATCATCGTCTTCATCACCACCGCCGCCACCCCCCACCACTACCGCCACCATCATCATTACAATGATCATCGTCTTCATCGCCACCGCCACCCCCCCACCACCACTGCCACCATCATCATTACAATGATCATCGTCTTCATCGCCACCGCCACCCCCCACCACCACTGCCACCATCATCATTACAATGATCATCGTCTTCATCGCCACCGCCACCCCCCACCACTACCGCCACCATCATCATTACAATGATCATCGTCTTCATCACCACCACAGCCACCATCATCATTACAATGATCATTGTCTTCATCACCACCGCCACCCCCCACCACCACTGCCACCATCATCATTACAATGATCATCGTCTTCATCACTAGCGCCACCCCCCACCACTACCGCCACCATCATCATTACAATGATCATCGTCTTCATCACCACCACAGCCACCATCATCATTACAATGATCATTGTCTTCATCACCACCGCCACCCCCCACCACCACTGCCACCATCATCATTACAATGATCATCGTCTTCATCACCACCGCCACCCCCCCCCCCCCACTACCGCCACCATCATCATTACAATGATCATCGTCTTCATCGCCACCGCCACCCCCCACCACTACCGCCACCATCATCATTACAATGATCATCGTCTTCATCACCACCGCCACCCCCCACCACCACTGCCACCATCATCATTACTAAGATCATCGTCTTCATCACCCACCACAGCCACCATCATCATTACAATGATCATCGTCTTCCTCAACACACCATGTTTTCTGTTCATTTCCTGATAGTTTCCAGCCGTCTCCTCCGTCTCCATGGCCACGTCTGTAAAAAATCGTGCAAATTGTTAAAAAAAAGGAAGAAAAAAAACCGTTAGATTGCATTCTGATGTTGAAGAACGTATTCAATGACAGCCACGCATACCATTTTGAAACAGCGATTTTCAGTTTTCATCCAACTTGAGTATCCGTGTCTCACTTGGGGGCTTAGGATTGTGAGAATGACCTCTATTGCTTCACGGGGCATGCGCAACAGGTCATGGATTGTCTAAAGAGAACGGGAATGAGTTCCAGATTCTTTGAAGACAACTGGAAAGGGATAACCAATTTTCTGAACTTATTGATAATATGATAACACTTGACTGGGTCTTTTTCAGAACAACGATATAATTTGAGGATTGGTGATAAAGACCGAAACAAAAGGGGGGGGGGGGGGGGGTCAAAAAGAAAACAAAAACAATGCACAACGTTTCGACTCTTAGAGTCTTTTTCAAGTGACATGAAACGACAGTACACGCAAATTTTCTGTCGTTTCATGTCACTTGAAAAAGACTCTAAGAGTCGAAACGTT
>JADBJO010014367.1:0-5000 GCA_016801955.1 Conus betulinus | reverse complement strand
CTTGCACAGACAAGCAGTCAGATACATAGACAGACACATAGATTGACAAATGCATAAACACACACACACACACACACACACACACACACACACACACACACACACACACACACACACACACATACACACACACATGCACACGTTAACACACACACACACACACACACACACACACACACACACACACACACACACACACACACACACACACACCCACGCGCGCGCGCACACACACACACACTTACACACACATACACATACACGCATGCACACACACATGCATACACACACATGCGCACACACACATGCACACACGCACACATGCACACACACACACACACACACACACACACACACACACACACACACACACACACACACACACACACATGCACTCATACTTCACACCCATACATACTAAAACATACGCACACGCGCATCAACACACACGCAGACATGTACACTCACACAAACACACAGCAAATACAGACAATGACAATGACATGTTTCTATTGAACTAGGCCACACGCCCGTGTCAATGGGAACAGAAGGAGGGGGTAGACACAAAATCAAACTGATCGCAACTGAAATAAGTAGGGAAAGAAATCAATACATCGTCAAATACAGTATATACATAAACACACAAAACTAAACAATAAATATTGCCAACATAAATCAACAATCGTGACGATGCTCACTTTCTCTCTTTCACACTCTCCGTCTCTGTCTCTGACTCTCTCTCTTTTCTCTCTCTCACTCATTCTGTCTCTATCTCTCTCTCTCTCGCACACACACACACACACACACACACACACACACACACACACGCACGCACGCACGCACGCACGCACGCACGCACGCACGCACGCGCGCGCACGCACGCACACACACACACACACACACAAACACACACACACACACACACACACACACACACACACACACACACACACACAGCAATCACACGCAACTGGTATGATATTATTAAGGCAACTTTGACGGTGCATGAGGTCACATTAGTCTTTCCACATCTGATTTCAAAAGCTTTCGTGATGAATGCAGCCACAGCATTATAGAATTTTCCGTTGGCGAGCAGTAACAACATCTTAAAAGCCGATGGTCGTCTATAAAACTTGAAAGGTATGTAACGCTCGCGAATAACTTTGTATATAGGACATACTATCAAAAAAATGGTATTCGGATTCCAGCTCTCACGGGCAGAACGGACAGCACAGTGCTTCACGGGGGACACTCGAATACCGCAGTTTGTGTGTGTTCAAACAGGATACACCAAGTCTGAACCGTATTCAGGTTTTACGACTGCTCACGTGTTTTTACAGTGAATAGATAATTTGGTATTTTTCCCAAAACTGCTTGAAAGAAAAATAAAAGAGAAAACGGTCCTTAGATTCTGTGTGGCTATACCATTCTTGTAAATGACAATCAATTAGCCGACTTTTGAATTTTGATAGGAAAACTTTCACTTTAGGAACTCCTTGATTTTCCCATACATATCCAAAACCGTAACGATTTAATGCGAGACAGACTGATTTAACTCAGTTGTTTTTACCCTGGCAATGTAAATCATATAACATCTTATAAGCTTTTTTGGGAAGACGATTGTCAGGAATATTAACAGTATGTATCCAATACTTTACGCATTTAGTATAAATGTTTATATAAAGTGGAAACCTACCATTCTCTTTATAAACCAAGGCATTAGGCGTTTTATATAGAATTCAAGAATCTCTTGAGTGCAAACAAATGTATTATTTCTGTAGCCGAGAGGTTTGCAGTTAAGCCCATACGTCAGCGCCAAAAGTAAGGGTTGGCTGGATCTGACAACCAAAAAGTTTGAAGAATGATTATTTTGGGACACACTGTCATATTTCCACAGAAGTTTCAATATAATGATGACCTGACGTTTTGCCCTGGATGCTAAATCTTCGAGATAAGATAAGATAAGATAAGATAATGTTGTTTATAGCCCAGCCGACCACAAAAGGCCACATCAGGACTGTCACCACGTTAAAATCAACTCACAAGTTAATCATTCACACAATTCTTTAAAATACATCGAAAAACCCATCGGAAAGTTCGTTTTTAATCTTTCCACTGTAAAATCTCAGATCCGATGAAAAATGTTATTCTCTTCCAGGAACTCAAAGATCGCGTCAGGCGGAACATCTCTGAACAAGGTTTTCATGGAATCTGCTGTAAAATGTTTGTGTCTCACATCCTGCAAGTCCCAACACTCCAAAAGAACGTTTCATTGTGAGTGGCACATGACATGGAATGCACTATGGAACTTCTTCACTCTTTAAAAGGTATGAATGGGTAAAATACGAATGGCCGGTGTGCAGCCGGCATAAAACTGTTTCTTCTTTACGACCACCAGACATAGATGAGAGGAACTCCTTAAGGTTTTAGACGGATCTGAAAGAGTTTGTTATCCGTCTGTGTATTCCAGTACTCCTGCCAGAGAGGTCTCTGACATAATCGTCAATTTTGGGTTTCAGATCTGAGCAATGAGAACAAGTAAGGCCAGTGGAGAATATAGCACCTAAATATCTATATTGATTAACAATCTCTAGTTGCTTACTATCGAAAACCATTTTTCTTTTGAAGCAATATAATCGCCGTTTCTAAACACAATAACTTTTGATTTTTTTTCCAGATTCACTGTTGAATCAAGTTTCTAGCTGTTTTACTCAAAACGTTCAGATGTGTCTGAAGACCTATGACTGGACGCCACGAGCGCCACATCGTCAGCAAACAGCAGAATCAATAGCTCTATGAAGTCAGGAGATAAAGGAATACCACGCTTACCATGCTCTGTAATTTCTTCAGCAAGTTCATTTATAAACAAAGAAAATAAAACCGGGCTACATATTTCTCCTTGTTTTAGACCTTTGGGACACATATAAAAGTATTGGTTAGTCTCCCCGTACTTTAACCCTAGCCGTGACAACGGTGTACATACTTTTAATTGCATTGTGCATCTTTCCTTTTATACCCTTTTTTCTTTAAGACTGACCAACGTCGATTTCTATCAATCAGTCGAAAGCCTTTTTCAAATCAATAAAAGCCGCGTATCGTTTTTGGTGGTTACAAAGTTGCTTTTGCACGAGAGATAGGAGTGTAAATATATGGTCAGTGTACGAGAGATAGGAGTGTAAATATATGGTCAGTGGTACTATAGCTCTTTCTAAAACCAGCCTGTGCATCGTTTATTACACTATTGTCCTAAATCCATTTGGTTAAGCGTTTATTCAGAAAGTAGCTGTATAATTAGAACTGATATTCAACAGGAAAATACCTCTATAATTATCAGGGGAGTTTATATCACCTTTCTTGTGCAACGGTTGAATAAGAGCTTCACACCATGCAGAGGGAAAGATTCCAGAATCAAAGAGTTTGTTGAAATATTTCTTGAGAAAAAGGAGAACGGTAGGCATAGCATACGTAAAAAAAAAAAACCTCTCCAATAAGTCCGTCTGAACCAGGAGCTTTGTTTGTTCTTTAAGCCTTTATTGAGTCTAAAATATCTCCCTCTGTTATATCTTGATCAAGAAAACTGGCATCACAGTCAGCATCAAGCAAACGGTCATCTTCTGCATAAAAGCCTAGGGAAGTGGAGTCAGGCAGGGTCAACTCTTCATTCAATAATCGTTCAAAATGCTGAAACCAGTCTGTGTTGGATATTGAGTTTGACACAACAAAACTACTTTTCATTGACTTTAGAGTCCACCAAAATTGTTTAGAGTCTCTAGCATTTTCATTAAGAGTGCGCAGAACGCTTTGTCGATATAACTGCCGCTTATAGCGGAGTACATCTTTGTATTTATTTCTCAAATTACAAGGATTTAACCTCAGGTCAACGGCGTCAGGGCTATTAGCAAGTTTTACCTGGCTGAACATTTTCAGTGCCTGTCTTACCTGACGGCATTTAACAGAGCATTCTATATCAAAGCACGGGCTGCGCTTGTCGATACCAATGATTATATCTTTACTCATGCACTGACCAGCTACAGAAAGACCCTCGTTGAATTTGGCTAGAGCATGTTCGAAATCAATATCGATAAGTTTAACAGCTTCATCAAAAATCGAAGTTACAACATCAGATCCAAGTGCAGAAACAAAATTATTTTCTTTAACTGGATCCCACACATACTTTGAAATTGTGTAATTTTAGGTGCTACCGGTTTCAGACTACGGTTTGGAAAACCTACTTTAATTTAAGTTCAACGGGCATATGTTTGGAACCTATCCGCTGAGTTACTTACAACTCACGGCACTTTGAGATTAAGCTTCTTGAAGAAATAAAGTAGTCGATTACACTTGAACCGTTGTGGGGCTATATATGTATAATTGCCGTTTTCATCACCAGGTAGAAAACCGTTCAAAATTACTAATCCAGAGTGCTGACAAATGTTAATTATATAGTGACCAAAATCGTTTGTTGAACGATCTTTTGACGCACGGCAGAAGTCATCACAGGGAGTATCATCTCTATTGTTAAAGTCTCCATCATACATAGAACATTCCTTTGCATTTAGTCCACCTGTTCTCGCGTTTAAATCACCAAAGATGATCAATGGAAAATCACCAACTTCTTCAAAAGAATCCATTATGCACTGTTCTAGAAGTGAAACTCCCTGATCTATTTCAGTATTTGTACAATAGATACTGATCGCTGGAAGCAAATGAACCCAACCAGAAGAACATCTAGATCTGGAGTTTTAAGCTGAAGTACTATAGTATGATCATATTCTACTGTAATTTGTTTAACCATATTAGCATAGGTCTTCCTTACAAGAAAATGCAATCCCACCTGACAAGCGTGCTGTAGCAGCATCAGTTAATCGTATACCAGGACACAGAAAAACTTTATAGTCAGGAAAAAGAAAGAGAGAAATGTTCTTGACAAAGTTTCCGTTAGAACAACAAAATCAAACTGAGAGATATAATTTTTTACATCTAAATCATAAAGACAGATC
>JADBJO010014366.1:42500-48025 GCA_016801955.1 Conus betulinus | reverse complement strand
GAGATCAGAGAATTTTATATGAAATTCTGTCATGAAATAATGCGGTTCCACAGAGCTGTCTGTCTAATGGTCCAGAATCTAGCTTATTATTACTGTACATTGAAATTTATATTTCCATATAATAATTAATATTAATTTTATTCTTACTTAATAGTTTTCTACACCATTCCGAAAATGAATTAATCAGCATATGCTACGTAATCATTGCATCAGTATTGGAGGCCTATGTTAAGGTATCACCCAACATTGGATTGCCTTGATTGACCATAAAAGACAAAACTAGTATTCTACCCTCAAGTGATGCTTGCTATGATCACAACTAAAACCTTTACATGAGATCATAGCTTTCTCTAAGTGTTACTATGCACACGCCATTTTACTGTCAATAGCACCCTGTAATATTTATTGTTCCTAATTCAACAGCTGATATTTGTTCTGGTGATGCCCATATCATTTTCTTTTCCAAAAGATATCCACCAGTGCTAATATTGTGTTGGAAACTAAGACGAAGAACGAGGAGAAGGAGGAAGAGGAGGAGGAGGAGGCGCAACAGCAGCAACTGCAGCATCAGCAGTCGCAGAAAGTCAGAAGAACAAGAAAAGGAGGGGGAGGAAGAGGAGGAGAAGGAGAAGGAGGAGGAACGGGAGGACAAGGAGAAGAAGAAGAACATGATGATGATGATGATAAAGAGGAGGAGGAGGAAGAAGAAGAAGAAGAAGAAGAAGAAAGAAAGAAGAAGAAGAAGAAGAAGATGATGATGATGATGAGATGATGATGATGATGATGATGATGATGATCGATGAGGAGGAGGAGGAGGCGAAGTAGGAGGAGAAGTGTGAAAGCAGAACATGAGAAGAAGAAACAAAAACAAAGACACATAAAGGACACAGAGAACCCCAAAGTGTATGGTTAGGAGAAAGAACACAAGAACTGAAGGCAAATACAGGGCATAGCACAAAGGAGAAGAACTGGCGAAGATGGGACAGAGATCGTATCCAAGTGGAAGACGCTATCCTAACTACGCTTGTTTTTGCACCGCCTCCAAGTCAGACCAGGCGTTCATTGCACTCCCAGTTCACCCCTGACTCATGCTGGCTAGTATAGCTAAACTGGACAGTCAACTGAACAAGACGACGAATAGACGTGGGCACGGGGAGAACAGTCTGCGGTGGATTCGGTGGCACAGTGTTGGGTATCAATAATTTGAGTTCTGATTGTAGATGAACGGGGTCTTCTCCTCCACTAGAAATGGTAAGTCTTTGTGGATCCACGAATCATAATCGTTATCAACAGCCACTTCGTTGGTGGGTGTACTATCCTATGTGGAACTAGAACGTGTATTTCTTGTCCCCACCTAGGTGTGTTCAGTGTTCAGAAAAAGTCTAGAGTCTTTTTCAAAGTGTGGTTACATTAAATCATCTGTATATTAGTATAAGTATCAACTTGATATATGTTGTGTCTTAGTACAAGCAGCAACAGCAACAGCAGCAGCAGCAGCAGTAGAAGTAGTAGTGGTGGTGGTGGTGGCTGTGGTTGCAGAGATGATATTGGCAATATACGACGGTCTAATAATACCAAACAGGGCTTCCTTTAAAGACAAATCCTGTCAACGAAGCCCTAGAGCCATACACACCTGTAATGCTTTCAAACTCACACCTAATAAGTAGATAATAATATTCGATTGTAGGGCTTCAGTGTTCACATTTTACTTTGAAATTTCAGACCAGAGCCATCAGGGGCAAAAACGAAGTCTGTGCATACTTTGCGACTTTACTGATTGTCAGTAGTTGCAGATGTCATGGCCATTGTATCTTTCTCTGCTACGTAGTGGCATTACACAACGGATCCCTGGTGATATCATTGTGCAAATCACAAACTCTGGTTGACTGAAATCAGACTCACGCACCACGCCAGCAAGGAATTCGTTGGTAACCTTCGTTATCCTGACCTTCTCTGCCAGTCCGGTTGGCTGAGCTAACCCCCCACTGTTCCTTGTGAAATGACCTTTGTCATATGAAACATTTCCATGTCGAAGTTCAAACTTAGCATTTCCATTTTGTTTGGTTAAATAGTAATAAACTGTCATCCTTAGATTGTGACAAAACGTAAGATCGGTACGATAAGTTTCATATTTCCAAAACAATTAGATCCAACTAGATTGAAATAACATATAACAGCCTAGTTGTGTGTGTGTGTGTGTGTGTGTGTGTGTGTGTGTGTGTGTGTGTGTGCGTGTGTGTGTGTGTGTGTGTGTGTGTGTGTGTGTGTGTGAGAGCGTGTGAGTGAGCGTGCTTGCTTGTGTGCATGTGTGTGTATCCGTGTGTGTGTGTGTGTGTGTGTGTGTGTGTGTGTGTGCGTGTGTGTGTGTGTGTGTGTGTGTGTACGTTTGGTTGAGCGCGTGCTAGCATGTTAATGAGTTCTCATTACAATCTCTTGGTGAAAATGTTCCACCCAATAGCGTACTACTTCAAATAATGTAGTATTTACCTTTAAAACAAAAAGAGAGAGAGAGAGAGAGAGAGAGAGAGAGAGAGAGAGAGAGAGAGAGAGAGAGAGAGAGAGAGAACACACACACACACACACACACACACCACACACACACACACACACACACATTACATCCTTTTCTCACTGTCACCTGAGTTTGTATTCCTCTCAGTTGTAGTCAGTATCTCTAGACTAAATCTTCAAACAGTCATTAGAGATCAAAACTGATCATACATCGGAACCAGAGAAGCCAAGTGCGTAAAGATGTGTCCAGCGATACAAAGGAAAAGAGACTTGCCATAAGCCAGCATTCAATCCGTTGATATCCATGTTATACCTCAGTGGTTGCAAGATTATTCTTCTTTATTTTACCATGGCGTTATCCATTTCCTTCTCGTCAGTAGCACGTTGCCTATCACACTCGTTCCCTCAGGGGCAAAGACCAATCACAGACGCCACGCCAACACATGATTTTTTTTAAACTGTTCATGTTCTAATTCAGCTCAGTCATCAGGATGACTCAGAGGCACCACTAGTCTCGCTGAGCCGTCCTTGATCTTGTTTAAACTGATCCACAGGCGTAATTGTTGAGGCCAAATCGTAAACTGGCTTTCAATGAGACGTTGACGCCCAGTCGTCTTGATCGAGTTTTGGGGGTGTTTTCTTTTCTTTTCCTCTCTCTCTCTCTCTCTCTCTCTCTCTCTCTCTCTCTCTCTCTCTCTCTCTCTCTCTCTCTCTCTCTTTAATAAAATCACAGGTGTTCTAGTAGTAGACTTTATGAAAGCATTTGATGTCGTCGACCACAGTCTTCTACTTGAGAAATTAAAGATCTATGGCCTAACTGACAACGCTTTGGAACTTCTATCTTCATTTCTCTCAGACAGGAAACAGTGTGTTTTCGGTAAATAGATCAAATTCTTCCAATCTACCTGTTAAGTACGGCGTCCCCCAAGGCTCAATCCTTGGGCCCATACTATTTTCTATATATATAAACGATCTACCTCTGTTTTTTACAACTTTATGTGAGATGTTTGCCGATGATACCACTATCCACACCTGTCACGATAAATTAGATAGCATTTTTATCTCCTTACAAGAAAGTATCAATAAGTTATTGGAATGGTCTGAACTTAATCATATGCGACTCCACCCCCCAAAAACTAAATACTTATTAATTACTACTAGACAAAAACGTCAAAATCTTTCTTGCAGCAATCATTACCTTTGTATTAATGGTGAAAATCTCGAAGAAGTTGATCACCATATGATCCTAGGTGTTATTATTGATATCAATCTGTCATGGTCGAATCATATTGCGTTATTATGTAAAAATGTGTCCAGAAGATTTACCAGCTTTCCAGAATGAAACACTTTTTAGACCAACATAGCCGTAAGTTGTTCTTTCATGCCTATGTTGAATCTTACATAAACTATGCCTCAACAATATGGGATTCGGCTAGTGATAATATTTTAAAACCTTTATTCAGTTTACATAGACGTGCCATTAAACTGATCCTCCTGAAGTCCTCCTCCCCTACTTTCTCAGAATATAAACATTTAGGAATTCTGCCTCTAAAATGGAAACTAGTTTACAACAAAGCTATCTTTATGTTTAAAATAATGTCCGACCGTGCTCCTGTGACTTTGAAAAAACAGATTCGAAATGAAGAAGATCCGTCATGTTTACAAGATAAAAGTACTTCTTCCGAGAATAGATCTGTTTAAATCAAGCTTGTTGTACTCTGGTGGCTGCTTATGGAATTCTATTATAACTTCAATCGATGTAAATACAAGCCTCCGAATCTTTAAAAACAAATATCAAGCACACCTTATGACGCAATATTGGAACAGCATCTCCTAATCCTTATGATCAGTGATTATTTAATTTTATATCCGCTCTCTCTCTCTCTCTCTCTCTCTCTCTCTCTCTCTCTCTCTCTCTCTCTCTCTCTCTGTTTGAAAAGGGTGGGTCGTGAACGGAGGGGTAGATGGGGTGAGGTGGGTGCTTGGGACGAGGGGCGAGGATGTAATTATTTGCAGAGAACAGGGGATAGAGAGGAAAGGGGAATTGTAGTGCGAATCTGGAGGGCGCAAAAATGTGTGCTGTACGCCCCCTTCCGGAACAGATGCTTGGTTTTAATATTGATTTAGTATCATGTTGATTTTCTATGTGTGATTATTATATGTTCTGTATTTCTTTTTTTCAGATCATGCTATTCGATAGTAATGTTTGACAATGCAAATGTATGTATGTGCGCATTGTGTATATTTGAATTGTAATGTTATTATTTTCAATCATTATCATTCGTTACTATTGTTATTGTTATTATTATTGGGTATTTGTCATCATTATCACTGGGTGTATAGAGTGCTTGGAATGGATTGTGTGACAGGTGGGTGTTTGGTTAATGGATGGGGTGTGGAGGGTGGCTTTTGTGTTTGAAATGCTTCTTTTTCCATTTTTGAGGGCAAGATGCAAACAAGCCTGCCATGTGCTTATTCTTTTCCCTCATTAAACAAATTTCGTTCGTTCGTTCGTTCGTTCGTTCTCTCTCTCTCTCTCTCTCTCTCTCTCTCTCTCTCTCTCTCTCTCTCTCTCTCTCTCTCTCTCTCTCTCTCTCTCTCTTTGTTGATGTACATTGATTCTGTCCTGTCAAACAAAGAGAGAGAGAAAGGGTGATGAAAGGTGTAAAGTGTGTGATGTATGTGGGCTCTAGGATTTGTCTGTAGCACTGAACATTGCCAGGCGATGTTTCTTCTTTTGAGTGGCTGCACACTTAGGGGCAACTTTTTTTTTTCTAGTTGCAAAGTGAAACGACTGCAGGCGGAAATCTAAACAAATCTTAAATAAATGTCAGCGAAACCGCCCAGAGAAACGTGGACAAACGAGTCACAACACGCAACGCGTTTCGACCTCTTAGGTCTTCTTCAGGTGAAACAAAGACGAACAAAATAACGAAAATGCACTTAGCTTTGATTGATTCAGATTGCTTCTGAGTTCAGCGCAAGGAAGAAATCCTGGCTTTCTTCCTTGCGCT
>JADBJO010014366.1:32500-37500 GCA_016801955.1 Conus betulinus | reverse complement strand
CAACAACAACCACGAGTTATGTAACAAAGCCGCACTCTCGGATGGGTCAAACATCGAATGCTTCCCAGTCCCCAGGAAGCTACTTAATTTGGACAAACGCAGAGATGAATTTTGTCTCTCTGTCTGTCTGCCTATCTATCTATCTATAGCCTATCTATCTATCTATCTATCTATCTATCTATCTATCTATCTATCTATCTATTTATCTATTTATCTATCTATCTATCTATCTATCTATCTATATATCTGTAACTATTGTTTCTTGTGCTCAGTTTCTTGTACATCATTCAGGTGCAACAGGCACCCTGTCGAAGTCTTTTTATTACCTTCAAGTATACTCTTAACATAGATCTATCTCTCTCTCTCTCCTCTCTCTCTCTCTCTCTCTCTCTCTCTCTCTCTCTCTCTCTCTCTCTCTCTCTCTCTCTCTCTCACACACACACAAACAAACAAACACACACACACACACACACACACACACACACACACACACACACACACATAATCATCATCATCATCATCATCATCGTCATCGTCATCGTCATCATCATCATCGCCATCATCATCATCATCATCATCACTGTGCTCGTCGTAGTCTTCGTCGTCGTCATAATTACCATCACCCTCATCATCATCATCATCATCATCATCATCATCATCATCGCCGTCGTCGTCGTCATCCTCCTCCTCCTCTTCCTCCTCCTCCTCCTCTTCCTCCTCCTCCTCCTCATTGTCATCATCATCATCACCATCAAAATCATCATCATGATCATCATCATTATCATCATCATTAAAGCAAGGTGATGTCCATTGTGGCGTCTGCTCTTGCTCTGCTTCATGATGGTATGCTCCCTGACGATCAAAACCAAATTCAAACAAGGTGTAATACCTGGACGTTGCCCCCGATCTGAATTTCTGCAAAGATGAAAAATGGAATAGTGAAAAGCAAAACGAAATCTTGCATCCAGATGCAGTCACCATCTGTTTTTGTTCCCTTCTCTCATATCCTTGATCTGTTCATACCTTACCACATATACATAGAGATGTCTTTTTTTTGTGCTGTGTCATGTTCCATACCCTCAATCCAGCCTTACAGCACACACCCGCATCCCAGGCTCACTCTGCGGCAGTCCTTCTATCACCTGTCTATGGGAAGCTATGGATGTCACTGATTCCTCAGGCAACCCAACAGAGGACCTCTAGCACTGATTCTCTCTGACGTTGTACGACAATGCCTGTCCTGATCTATAATGTACAAAATCCCACCTATACAAACTCTGGCTGACAACAATAATTGCCTAATCAAAACCAGCGTAAGCAAGCATTTCCTGCTGAAAGGAGCCACTATGTCCACCAGACAGTCTCCATGATCGTGCCGACAGTAGAGAGGATTTCACATACCAACCACCAGCATGGCTATGGAAAGCCCACCTGATGTTAATCTATGTTATGAACAGTGAGTGTGAACATGATGGAGAGACAACAAGACGGGGCTTTCGTGTTCGACACATCCCGTCAATAAGGCCCCAGATCCACAGACACCTGTAGTGCTGGTCAGAAAATAGTGCTAACACTTTCAAGCTGGCATCCGTTAAGTAGAAAATACTCGATTAAGGCTCCAGCCTTCCCGATGTACGTACCAAAGCCAGATTAGGAGATATTAAGGAAAGAAACGAAGTCCCCACAAATATATATGGGATGGAATTTGGGTCTGTCTACAGTTGAGACGATACCTCTTCTCGCCAGTGGCTGTTGCTATTGTGTGCATTTCTCTTTTCAGTACAAAGTGGTACTACACAAAAGGTCCCTGAGAGGATATTATTGTGCAGGTTTTCCCAATCTTCTCAGGCAGTCTGGATGACTGAGCCAACATCTGCAGTTCGATATGATTTGTTTGGTTTAAACTGGTCCAAAGGCACACCGTCAAGTGGGCCCATCATCTAGTCGGGTCTCTTAGGATTACCCTTCTCCGTGAATGGAAGCTTGTCTGTACATATCTCTGTGGGAACTGACCTTTTGCATGTGACACACCCTTGATGTCGTAGTCGCGATCGAGCATTTGATTGTTTTGTGGAATAGTAAAAAAGTATATTTGTAGATTGTCACAGAGCGTAAGCTCGGATCATGAATGATAATGTGATATACTTTATGTTTGCTCACACGTTGATCCAGCTGGACTTAGATATCATCAACAGCTTAAATGCGTGCGTGCGTGCGTGCACGCGCGCGCGCGCGCGCGCGCGCGCGTGTGTGTGTGTGTGTGTGTGTGTGTGTGTGTGTGTGTGTGTGTGAGAGAGAGAGAGAGAGAGAGAGAGAGAGAGAGAGAGAGAGAGAGAGAGAGTTGTGTGTGTTCTCAATGCAATGTTCTAATGAAATCATTCCACTCAATAATGTATTACTTTACATAATGTGATAATTACCCGTTTGAAAAATGAAAACAAACAAAAAACAAAAAAAACCATCACTTTCTCCCTTGCCAACTGGGTTACATTCTTCTCAATTGTAGCCCATAATCGGGACTGAATCTTCCTACAGCCATGACTGAACAAACGTGATCGTACACTGCCACTCCAGAAGCCCAACTGTGTATAACCAGTTTGTAGATGTGTCCAAGAATGTAAGGAAAATAAAGATTTTTTTTTATTTTTTATAACAAAAAAGCCAGTTTTCTTTCTGTTGACATTCATGTCATACCACAGTAATTCCAAGTTTGCCCTGCTTTTATATACTGTGACAATTCATTTACTTCTCTTCATTAGCACAGTATGTATCACACTCATTCCTTTAGGAGCTAAGATCAATCTCAGACGCCACGCCAACACACGATCATTTGAATCCGTTCATGTTCTAATTCAGCTCAGTCATCAGGATGACTCTGAGGCACCACTAGTCTTGCTGAGCCGTCCTTGATCTTGTTTAAGCTGGTCTATTGACGTGGTTGTTGAGGCCAAAATCGTGAACTGGCTTTCAATGAGACTTCGCCCCGTCGACTTGATCGATTGTGGGGTGTTGCTTTCTGTTACTGCACATTGATTCTCTCCTTCTAAGAGAAAGAGAGGGAAGAGAGAGATGTGGAAGTGTATGATGTGTGTCAGCTGCGGTACTCAATATTCGCCAGTCGATTTTTTTTTCTTGGGAGTGGGGCAGGTTTGTGTGTTTGTTTGTTTTTTCTTGTATGTCTCTGATGAATGATTGGCAGATTGACGTGCTTGTGGTTTGTACGACTGGGGTTCGCTATTTGCTTGATCAGCACACAAACACCACACACACACACACCACACACACACACACACACACACACACACACACAGAGAGAGAGAGAGAGAGAGAGAGAGAGAGAGAGAGAGAGAGAGAGAGAGAGAGAGAGAGAGAGAGAGAGAGAGATTGTGATTATGTTATGGAATTTTATATGTTATGAGTTTCTTTCATTTTCTTATAATGGTTTCATGTTTTGCAAATTTCGGTATATATGACATAGATGTTTTAGCTAAATCTTTTTGAACCTAATGTATACGACAATGCAAGAAAGCTTCAATTAGTGATATCCCTGTCTAACTGTTTCTTCTGTACGTCAGTTCTAGTGTAAGAGGTCAATACAAAGGTAATTGCATGGCACATTGTATGGCCAACCTAGCACTGGATTTCCTTGATTGAGAGAAAAAAGCACTTTCTTTTTGTATCTCAACTGATAATTGCGATGCTCAGAAAACAAAATAAATAAATAAATATCTTTTTTAAGTCCTTCACATCAGATGAATGATTATTTTCTGTGTATGATTTTCCCACACACGGCTGTTAATTTTCTAAGCATCAACATAAGGTCAGTGATACTTATTTTCACCATTCTCATGCTACATTCACTTTCTATACAAACAACTGACATTTGCTCTAAAAATGGCCATTTATATCTGTCAAAATGGCATCCAGCCAATGCTAAGATTTCATTGTACTTTTAGTTCTCCAGGTTAAGCTATAGGAATAAGATAGGAGAGATTGAAAACAAGAATATGGTACATCCATCAGCCACTGTGGCAAAGTGGTTTGCGTCACAGACTCAAGGCTGTGAGGTCATAGGTTTGAGTATGATGAGAGCCACTTCTTTCTGGGATGAGTTCAATTGTTGTATTATTGTAATTGAACAAATACAGTAAAAGTAAACCAAAATACAAATGCAAACATAAAACAATATGGCTACTATTGCCTCCATCTTGTTATCTTTACAAACAAATGCCGAAGGCTACAACAGAACGTTTCAAACGTTTGCTCAAAACGTGCTGTCGCTGAGACAGAGCACCAATTTGCTCCAGAACGATCTGTCTGCGCAGCTCACCTCAGCTGACAATCCATTAAAAGCACGGCTGTTTTCCACTTCAGCTTAGCCTGTCTCGTTGATTGAGACAACACTTCAATCACCCACCGCCTTCAATCTCATTTCAACTGGATGCGAGACACTTTTATCAAGGTCAGACTTCAATGACTTCTCATTAAGACCACGAGCCTGACAGATATCAAGGTTGACACTTATAGATGTACTTTGCGTCGGATTTTGTCCCAGAGAGAGAGAGAGAGAGAGAGAGAGGGGAGCTTTCACTGTTGGGAAGGGGATATATTAGCCTTTTTGGAGAAGAGGGTCCTGTCCAGACGGCCCTCCAGGCTATGGTTTCTCTTCCCTTGCTCCAGTTGTTACCCAGACTTTATAAGGTAACACCCTCTCTCTCTCTCTCTCTCTCTCTCTCTCTCTCTCTCTCATAAGCGGGTAGTGCTTGAGTGTGTATGCATATGAAGCGTTTGGGGTGATATGAAGTGACACAGAGAACACGTTAAGAGATTCAGGTCAATAGTCTATGAGAAGGTGAGACAGAGAATGGCTTATAAATGCATAAATAACTAGAAGGGAATGGGGAGAATGAAGACATCCACCAATGCTGAATGACCTTCGGATCTGTCTTTTGACTCCTTTCAGTAGTGAAAAAAAATGTTTTACTTTCTGATGAAGCAAT
>JADBJO010014366.1:15000-25000 GCA_016801955.1 Conus betulinus | reverse complement strand
ATATATATATATATATATATATATATATATTGTTAAGAAGTAGGTTTAAAAGCAAGCTTAAAATATACAACGTTGTTTCTTGGATGCTCGTGCAATCATCAGGCACGCACGCACGCTTTTTAAGCTTACTTTTAAACCTACTTCTTAACAGATGCCGCTCCCAATACGGTTGAGCACTGTTTTAAACTGTCGTTGGTTTTTACAACCATCACATATATATATATATATATATATATATATATATATATATATATATATATATATATATATATATATATCACAAATAAAATCAGAGAGCCACTCAGAACTCTAAAAATGCTCAACCAAAAAGGGAGCGACATAAGTTTAAAAGTATGATTTAAAATGGAGGTTAAAAACCGACACAATTGTTTCGAGCTATTGCTCTCGTCAGGGCATTCAGGTTGGGCACGCTACCGGTGTTATATATAGTGTGTGTGTGCAAGCGTGAGTTCTCCTAGACATAACATTAGATCTTAATGACCATGTATACAAACCATGTAAAAAAAAAAAAACTAACGACATACCCATCTACGTAGACATCAAAAGTACCCATCCACCTTCTATCCTAAAAACTATACCCAACGGCATAAACAAAAGACTATCTAACCCTGTCATGCAACGAGAAAGTATGCAACAGTAGAGCAGCTGAATACCAAGAGGCGCTGAAAAAAGTGGCTACAACTACAAACTACAATATAACCCAGATAATAACATGAACAGTAATAAGAAAAACAGGAAAAGGAAGATCATATGGTATAATCCCCCATATGATGGAAGAATAAAGATTAACGTAGGAAAAGAATTCTTTAAAATTCTTATAACATCATTTCCAAAAGAACAGGTACTATCTAAAATATTCAATAAAAGTACCATCAAGCTATCATACTCATGTATGCCCAACCTTAAAAACATAATTGACTCATCTAACAAAACTAAAGGCAACACAGCCAAAAAGGGTAACAAAAGGACATCTTGTAACTGCACTAAAAAAATTGATTGGTCCCCCCCCCCCCCCCCCCCCCCCCCCCCCCCGAACAACAAATGCCTTTACAAATATTATTGTATATCAAGCCACAGTAACCACAGATAGTGAAAAAAACATACATAGGGATTACTTCAAACCATTTTAAAACATGATATGCAAACCATAAACAGTCCTTGAAAAATGAAAAATATAAAAACCAAACAGAAATAAGTAAACATATTTGGAAACATAAAGATAAAAAATAGACTACAATATATCATGGAAAAGTATAAAACGAGCAACACCATACAATAATATCTCTAAAAAAAATGCAACCTATGTTCCACAGAAAAGTGGCTGATACTATGCAAACCTCATCTAGCAACTCTGAATTCAAAAGTAGAGATCATAAATGGAATCCTTGTCAACACACAAATTCCTTAACACATCCTCCCTGAACGCCCCCCCCCCCCCCCCCCCCCCCCAAAAAAAAAAAAAAAAAAAAAAAAAAAAACTACAGGCCACGTGAAACACGTGCAGAACTCACGCTTGCACACACACTATATAACCCCGGTAGCGTGCCCAAATTGAATACCCTGACGAGAGCAATAGCTGGAAACAATTGTGTCGGTTTTTAACCTCCATTTTAAATCATACTTTTAAACTATATATATATATATATATATATATAATATATATATATATCCGTTCTCAAGCTTTCTAATTTAATGTTTAATTCACGTTTATTGAGTTGTAAATCACCACCTAGTTATATCAAATCATTTTCAGACAAACTACACCCCAAAATATCCACGCTTCACGCTGCAAGTACTGCTCCCACTCACCCCCCCCCCCCCACCCCCGTCACAACCCACCCCCAACTTCCATCTCCACCCCCTTCATCTCTACCTTCATCATCATCACCCTGAACGTGTTCCTCGGCTTTGCAGCATCTGCTTCGACAGGAGGGAGAAGGAGGAGGAAGAAACAAGCGTGAGATGAGGGGAGAGGAGGAGGAAGAGGTCGTCGGGTGGGGGGGGGGAGGGGGGTAATAGTGGTCGGAAATACAAGAATGGATGTGGAACCAGCCCCAGTGCCAGAGTCCAATTATCGAGACGCGGGGAGAAGAATACGGGACAAAATGTGCTGGAAAACAGGCAGGGGGCCCCTTCATACCACACCCCCAGGGAGACGCTTTTGAAGGAGGACGACGAGAAGAAGAATTGATGATCTACACTGAAGTGTCCTGCACTGTACTATCCCAGCACCGCATTGTGGTCCACTACGTTCCATTGTGGTGCATTCCATTGATTGCAGGCGTCTTCCTGTGTGCTTGTGTGAAGCTCTCGGGCTGCCTTCCCTCGCGCAGGCCACAACAGTCCTAAGCCCTCAGCACACGAACCTTCTCACACGAGAGTGATTGTTGCCTTCGCCTGACGCTTATCGCAGTCAGGGTTGTGGGTTACATTCTCCTCACGCTTGAAGTGGCTGCCAGCCAGTATGTTGGCATGTGAGCGTCCGAACAGAGGTTCTTGTTTATGCTGATCGATGAGAATGAGGATGATGAAGATGATGCTACTGATGTTCCAATCTGGTCTAAGACAACATGGCAGGACTGTACTCTACGCTTACTTTCATGACATATCCCGACATCCACCAGGCTGGAAAGACAGAAACACCCTGCAGTGTCGCTCAGAAAAGTTGAGCAACTCTTTCAGAGATGCATTCGTTGAGTGAATGAATTTTGACTGTGTGGTTCCATCTTCTTAACTGAGCCTGTGGCGAACTCAGCTCTGGGTAGGAGCCGTTGAGGCAGAAAGATGGCTCTGATGGGGATCGAATCCAAGACTTGCCCTGCCGGGAGTCCGCGACTCTGACCAGATCGCCACGGTGGCTGAACTCCGGACGGAGTATGATATCAGCCTACACCGGTGATTTCACATCCATCAACCGGTGTGGAAATGCAAAACAAGTCATGACATGAACTATCATACTGCGCAACATGGACAACCATTCGCACATAACTGCAGAACTTCCATTGTTTGTGGGTAGCTAGCTCACCGATCTAAGATGCACACGATTGCACTTTATAATTCCCACAGTATTTCTCCCAGGAGGAGGTCTTTTCTTTAAGAGGCCAGCGGCACTGGCGTTGTGTTTCCAGTGCATTACTTCCAGCAGCAGCTCCTGAGGCTTCATATGCTTCTCGCTATGGACAAATCTGGCCTCGTGAGGCTTGAACATTCCTGACTTGATGCGAAGGTGACTCTGTGAAAGAAACGGGTTCATATGCTGGGGATTTGATCTAATCGTATTGTTTTTAAGTAACTACTCCTTTGTCCCCTCTTCTTCATTCATCCACTTTCCCCCACTGCTTTATTGTTTTTGTTTTCGGTAGTTTCTTTCTTTCTTTCAATCTACATCCTCGTCGTTTCTATCCCCCCCCCCCCCCCCCCTTTTTTTTTTTTATCTTCCCCCTCGCTTAAAGGCTACAGCATAACTGATTCCATTTAGCTTTTACAAGTAAATGAGCATTTCACCTAGATCGTGTATCAAGTAGTGTCCGTTTGACACAAACGTTTCTAACCCAGTGTAGTACTGTTTTCATGTTGTGTGTATGTGTGTGTGTGTGTGTGTGTGTGTGTGTGTGTGTGTGTGTGTGTGTGTGTTAAAAATTGGCTGCTCTCTCAGATCAGTAACACATACGATTCGTGAGTGTATACCATTAGCGACAAGAAAGTTTCTCTATAGCTTGTTTCCAACTTTGCCCCTTCTTTTTTTCATTCATTCTATCATTTTTCTCTCTTCTGCTGTCTGCCCTTCTTTCTCTCTCTCTTCATTTCTTTCTTTCTTCCCTCCTCCTCTGTTCTTTCTTTTCTCTGTTTCCGGGCCAAAGCAGTAAACCCCAATAAGACTCCTTCCTCTCGTTTGCGTTTTTATTTTTTTCACTCAGAGTTCCACACTTTACAGAATTAGGGAAGAAGGGGGGGGGGGGGGGGGGGGGCGGAGACCAGAATAGATAGACAAGTGTCGCAGGGAGTGAGAAGAGGATAAGTAAGAGAGAGAGAGAGAGAGAGACAGACAGACAGACAGACAGACAGACAGACAGAGACAGAGACACATAGAGAGAGAGAGAGAGAGAGAGAGAGAGAGAGAGAGAGAGAGAGAGAGAGAGAGAGAGAGAGAGAGAATGCGAATGCGAACGTTTAATGCATATAGGCCATTGGCATCTTGCACAATGGTAGTGGGAAAAATTGGGGACGTGGGTGGGAAAGGGAGTGGGTAGATGGCGGGAAAAACAACAGCACGTACATACAAAATCACACCTTCTGATATACACATATACTTTCAAAGTAAATAGCCTTAGCTCGGATATATTCTCACTCATTCAACGTAACTATCCTAATCAACAAGCTCATCATAACTCCGAATATGAGCGCTCTGACTTGAAAGAAGAAAAGACATCACACTTCTACAACTCATCTTATTACAAAAGCTACGTCTAACTGAAGACTATTACAAATATTTCAAAGGCAGTTTAACTGTTTCTTGTCTACGCTTAAGTGAGTGAAATATGTATTTGCCACTGCACGAGATAATTGTTTATCTACACCATTCAAAACAATTTGTAACGGAACATTAAGATGGAGACCAAGAAACCTGTCTCTTAAATCAGTATACAAGGGACATACATATACAAGATGTTTTTTTTTCAACCTCGTCCACATTCATACAGTATGGGCAAAATCTTGCGACGGGATTTTCACATCTCTCGGTATTGTTTCTTATAGGGAGTACCCCAGTCTTGTCTGTGTCAAAGCCACTCTAAAGCAAAAGATGTCCAGAAACTCAAAGTAATGACTAATTCCAAAACCACACTGTAAAGATCTGTACAAGACATATCTGTTTTTATCCCTAATTGATGCCGACCATTCTTGAACATACATGTCAACTAGCCTTTGTTTGAAAATGGGTAAAAAAATAGTCTTACGTCATCCACACCTTGTCGTAGCCATACATAATTAAATCCGGTGCTGCCTAGAATTTCTCTGATGCCTGTTACCCAGCACCTGATGCCTTGATCATCAAGATTTACTTGCATAAGATAAGCCTGTTTAGGTAATCTATTCAAGCCCATGTCTAGTTATCTAAACTAATATTTCAATGCTTTCATATATGAATTTATGTGTAAGGGATGCCTGTTTAATTCTGAATATACAAGTTTATTAGGTGTTTTAAGTGGAACGCCAAGGAATCTTTTTGCAGGCTAATAAGTGTACTTTCTCAATGTGCTCTAAACGTTGCAGACCCCCATATCTCCGCTGAGTACAGTAAAATTGGCTGGATTTGGGAATCAAAGATATTGAAGAATACTTCCCGGGACATTCCTTTGCAATTGTTAAAACGCACGGCACAAAAAGATAAAGTGCTTTCTTTGCCTTTGTTACCATGTGCTCTATTCCAAGATTCATACTAAGCATGGTAGTAAATGTGAAACCCAAGTAACAGTAGCTAGCTGTTGACTGTCTCGATTTCTTCACCATCATAATACCATTTTTCTCGTCTGCCTAAATAGCCTCCCTTCCTGAACGCCATGACTTAAGTCTTAGATTTGTTAACATCTAATCTTAACCTACAACAACATAGATTTAGTTGCAAAGTGAAACGACTGCAGGCGGAAATCTAAACAAATCTTAAATAAATGTCAGCTAACCGCCCAGAGAAACGTGGACAAACGAGTCACAAGACAACACACAACGCGTTTCGACCTCTTAGGTCTTCCTCAGGTGAAACAAAGACGAACAAAATAACGAAAATGCACTTAGCTTTGATCGCTTCAGATTGCTTCTGAGTTCAGCGCAAGGAAGAAGGCGTTGAATGGGAACGGGGCTGTCGGAAGTGAAATAATGTGTGAGTCAAAGTCGTGATGATGATAATAATAATATTACTGATAGGAATACTAATAATGGTCAAAATATTCACAAAAAAAAAGACAAGATTACTACCACCAATCTTGGTGTCAATAAGTATGGGTATGAGAGAAAGGAGAGTGGGTTAGAGGATTCTTAAACAGCAGGGTTGCCGTGGCAAACAGTCTCAGAGGCGAAGTCGATGGTGATTCAATACTAGTGGTGGTAGTATCAATACTAGCAATATTATTACTGAATGATACTACTAACAACGATAGTGAAGGTAAAGGTAATAAAAGCACGATACAGAATTATATTTAGAAAATACATTTTTATAATAATCTAAATAAATAAATGAAACATTAAAAGAAAAATTAATAATAATAATAATAATAATAATAATTGCATAAATAAAAAATTGAAAAATAATGGTAATAGAATAAATAGATGAACATAAAAAAATAAAATTAAAAAAATAACAATGTTAATATTTATGGTACTAAAGGTATTAATTCTGATAGTAAGGAGGAAAACAAACAAACAAAAACAACGACACAAAAACAACCAATGGGAGGAGAGAGAGGGGGGAGGACAGGAAGAATAGAAAGGAAACAGAAGATATAAGTTATGGGAAGGATGGAATCCAATAGGTATATTAATAATTACAGTAATAGTTTTGTTAATAATTGAACTTGTAACTCTACAGTAATGGTAGTAATGCTATAGGAGGCTAGAAAAGTGGTAAGCTGAAATGTTAGAAATATTTTAAAGAATAATGATTACATTAATGAAAGTAGTAAATATGACATTTGTAATACTACTAGTTATGAAGTTGTAAGAAAAGGTATACTGATTAGATAAACAAATAAGTAAAATAAAATTTAAAAAAATTGCATATATATATATATATATATATATATATATATTATATTTTTTTTTTTTTTTTTTTTTTTTCAGCCGTTTGCCTACGGTAACGTCGCTTTTTGCATTTCTGTAGTTTCCTGTATATTTTTCTGCTTTCAGCATAGGACAATCTCATATCTTTACATATACATTTTTGTTCGATTTTCTTAAATTTGTCTGTAACTTCAATTTTCCGTCATGGCATTTACATTTCCCCCCATCCGTTTGAACGTTTGGAGTACACGTAAGCGTCTTTTACATCCCCGTTTAGCTTTTTGGACTCCTCATCAAACCATTCAGATCTCTGAGATTGCTTCTTAGTAGACTCTGTTTTCTGCATACACTTACCAGCTCTAAGCAGATATTGCGTAAACAAATCCATTGCTGAATCAACATCTTCATCAATCTGTTCCATTGCTTCCTTTAACATAGTTATACCTTCGTAGGTCTTTAAGACAATCTTTATATTCTTTTTCATTGTCCACATTCCACACTATTTTTTTTTCTCTACCATTGTCTTTAAGGCAATTAGCATTCTGTATAGTTTCCTCATTCATGTCCTTTGTGTACAATATTAGTTGTACGGGTAGGTGATCTGAGTCGACCAACTCTTTTATAATTAATCGCATGTCTGAGAGATGAGAGGGGAAAAGTACATGACATCAAGAAGTAATCTATCACGCTTGACCCTTTTTTTCTGACACGTAAGTACAACCAGAGTCACAATTCATTTTGACGTACCGTTTACAATAAAACAGTCTGTAATTTTGCACAATTCAACTAGCTGAGTCCCAAAGAGATTCATTCCCGTATCATCAGACTTTCTGGCAAAAGTATTTATGTCGGTTGCAGCTCTGCTGACCGTCTGCTCAAAAATGTCATCACTGTAATCAAAATTTCCATCTTCGGTGCGAGCATTTAATCTCCACATAACAAAATAAGAAAATCTTCGAATTTCTATATACAAACACATAATACATTCATCAAGTACTTCTATACCATATCCATCAACATTGTTTCTCCAGTAACTGGAATCATATGGTCGAATGTAGGTTGAAATGAACATACTATCATAATCACAACCAAAGAACTCTTTTGATATTTTTAGCACAACTACATCATCATTTTAACTTTTATTTGGGAAATGAATTTAGAAAAACACTTTCTGACAAAAAAAAAAAAAATCTCAGAGATATCTCCCCTGCTTCGACAGTTTCTGAGCTTTGGAAATAAAAGAATCATAATCTGAAAAAAAAAAAATGAATCAAATCTTCTGAAATAAAAGTTTCTGTAAACGTAATGAAATCGTGGGTAGTTACAAAGTTAACAAATTCTTGATCATGTAACTTTCATACAATCCACGCACGTTAGAATTCAAAAAGCTGACGGATCTAGACATGTTTTGACCAGGCAACGCATTTGAACTGTTACACAAAGATTTGTTCTCCGGGCATTTGTTCTGTTTGGAAAAAGTACATATTGTATCCTGTTTTCCCTTTTCCCACTTGTATAGCATGATGCCGGCCTGCTTGTCATTTGTCTTCTAACTGACATTCAGGAGAAGGATCCTGTCTCTGTATGCGTTTATCACTGCATTGTGACCTACAACCAGACCTGACCCTCTTAAACGCCTCCCTAATGCTACCCTGGCTGCCTTGGCTAACTGATCGTCTTTTGGTACTTCCCGTTCGTAATACCACCCTGGCTAACTTCCGCTCCTTTGCATTTGCTCGTGTTTTAGGACGAGAAAGTCTTTCTGTACCATTCTTAGAGGAATCTTTGCCCCCCACCTCGATCCGATCTTCAGCGACGGGTAGGCTGATCTCCAGCTCCGCTGTCACACACGCCGAAATCATTCCTAGATAAATCTGGAACTGACCGACTGAGCGGAATGTCAGACTGGAGATCTGGTCCCATGGTTTCTGCTACTTCGTTTCCTCCTTTTGAGATGGCGCTGTCTTCATCTGGCAGTCCTGCCTCTTGTCCCTTCAGGGTTGACTCCTGGTTATCATCCGCACACTGGGGTGTTTTCCTGTAGTCCGGTAACATATCAGCAGCAGCCAGATCACGCTGCTCTTCCTCTGGATCATAATCTTCATCGCAGTTTGAGGACAGGTTTGCAGCCATCGCAGTGTCTGTTTGCTGATCATTACAGGAAGGCTGCTCCCTTTCATCTCGTCTTTGCTTGCTGTTTCTAACTGGAATCCTTGTTTTATTTGTGTTGTGTCTTCTATCCATATCATATTTTTTTGTTTTTTTTGTTGTAATATTTGCTGTAGTATCAGTGTCCCGTGTATCTATTTTTCCACTTCTTTCATCATCAGACGATACTGACTGTCTTGAATGAAACTGTTTTTTTTTTCCTTCCCATTATGACGATTCTTTGGTGTTCCGGTCTTGAAGCGTGCTGATGAAAAGGAGAATTCTGTTTTATGCCTTTCATAAGAAAAATACTCATTAATTGGGAGTCTTTTTGAGCTCGAAGATTTTTAGCAGTGTTCTTTCTTTGTGCTTTGAAACATTATATGATTCGACCCATTTTTGACTGCTTGGCTGTAACTCATGTGTCCAGGCACTACACGTTGTTTTTCACTTCTTTTTTAAAACACCACTTGATCTTCTACTATTCATATCTCTGCTGAAGTCATTGTAGTGTGTCTCTGATTCTCAGCTGAAGCCCATGCGTCGTGGTATTCCTGGCCGTTTCTTTGTTTGTTGAAAATCGGGGTTTCTTTGCCCATAGCGAAGGTCGGGGAAGTCTTTTGGGCCCAACCTTTGAGAATATTCTTCCACCTGCAGTTTGCCCTCCAGCAATATGCCCTCTTTCCTTGTTTGGTATGGAAGTCTATCATTTCTCTTTGTCTGGTGGCGAGTTCTACAGAAATCCTGATGTTGTCTCTACGTAGCGATTCCCTCAAGTCTTGGTCTTGCAAAATGTCCAGTTTATCTGACCACCTGTGCATCTGCACAACTATTGGTCTTGGTCTATCTGCTGAGTCATTCCATTCCCCCACTCTGAAATACCCGGTCAATATCATTGTGACTCCAGTTTCTTCCGTATAGGAATACTGGTTCAGAACATCAATGATTACATCAGTTGTTGGAAATGTGTGTGTACCTCCTGGTATTCCTGTAAATCTCAAATTGCGGCTCTTCAGGTCTACTTCATTCTGACGGACCTGTTCCTCCAATCTGTCGAGTC
>JADBJO010014366.1:7500-10000 GCA_016801955.1 Conus betulinus | reverse complement strand
TTTGACCGCCGACAGATAGACAGACACTCAGACACACAGACAGCATTTCTTTGTTGCCCTTGTAAGAACTGGGAGTACAAAAAGCAAGAATGAGCAGTCACAACCTAACCCGAGTTTTCCTTTCCGTTTCGTACATAAGTGAAAGCCAACATGATCAGATAAAACCGTCATCCATCCCACTACCGGCTTTGGACAATGGCGCGCGTGCACAGATACGTGCGCACGCGCGCGCGCGCGCGGGCGCGCCCCCACGTCGATGTGCTGATCCCTTGCGTGAACGTTAAGATGAATGGGTTGAACTGTGTTCGGGTGGTAATCGGAACCCAACACAGCTAAAGGAAGAGCGCACGCGCTCGATCACGAACATTTTACGTGTGTCTATGATCGGTAATCACCCCCCCCCCCTCCCCCAACCACACACACACACACACACACACACACACACCCTCTCACTAGCCATTTATGAGTCTTTTTGCACTCTCTCTATCGTTGAACTTTGGGGGGGGGGGGGGGGGGGGGGGGGGGGTATTTTTGTATTTTTGCACTCCCATTTCCTGCGTTGGTCAGGCAGTTTTGATACATCGTTGGATATAATCTAGTAATAATCTATTATTAATATGATGTGTAGTACGTTAGTATGTTTTGATCATGTTGTGTACGCAGACATTCACGAGTGCGCGTGCGGGTGCGCACGCGCGCGGGGGGGTCATGTTAGTGCGCGCGCGCGCGCACACGCACACATGCACGAGCTCACATTAATGGGCACGTGAGTAAAGTAAGGGGGGGGGGGGGGGAGAAAAAGGAAAGGGAAAAAAAAAAAAAGCATAGGTTGCTTCTGCTGTGCTGATCCACCGCGTTCCGTGATGTATCAGCTGAACTGTAGTCGGGTGGCTTTTGGCACCCGGCACAGACCGGGCGGGGGCGCGATCGCACGTGCATGGCCACTTTGTGTATATTTCTGATCGGCTTGGACCAGGTTTTGATACGGCAATGTTGTACTTTCATATCGATTTGTTACGGTTGATGTTGTTGAATGCTGTTGTCTTGAAAGTATCATCAATCTAAAACAAAAGTCCTCTCAATTTGTAAAGAGCTGACATGTACTTAGAGACAGAGCTTTTTTTTCTCTTATTGTTTGCACTGGGGTTGGGGGGGGGGGGGGGGGTGGTGTGTGGTGTGTGGTGTGTGGGTGTGTGGGGGGGGGGGGGGGGTGCTTCACAACAAAAGGCATTGGAGCGTACACATTTTCTTTACACACCACACACACTCTCTCTCTCTCTCTCTCTCTCTCTCTCTCTCTCTCTCTCTCTCATCACCACATGCACACGGGCGCGCCCGTGCGAGTGTGCTCGCTCGCGTACTGGAATTCCTCTATGCACACATACATCAACATGTGAAAGGTGGCATTTTCAAGCATGGGACACTTGCATGTGACGTCAATGTCGTATTTTGATGTCACTGAAGTAGACGGCTATATTTTTTTTTCGTTCAAACTGTATCATTATTATTATTTTATTTTTGGTGTATTCTTGCGCCTTCCACTTCCTAGCGTTGGTCAAGCAATTTTTGACTTATTGTTGGATATACCCTGTATGTTTAGCTAGTATGAGGTTTCATACGTTAGTATGTTTGGTCATGGTTTTTTTTTTTTAATCTTACTTGTTTATTTGTCAGTTGTTGTGTTCAGCATAACAGAAAACCAAAGGCACACATTAGAGAATGAGAAGTCATAAAAAAAAAAGTAATCAGGTATGGATTCTATTGCGATGTCATCGTTGAACTGCCAAGGTCTCGGGGGGTATCAAAAAAGAAAGGATGTGTTTCAGTTTTTAAGGCAAAAAACAATACTCTATTTATTTTCTACAAGACACACATTTCACACAGAAATTAGAACGCCAAATAAGAAGTGAATGGGGATACGAGTGTGTTTTTGCTTCTAACAATTGTAGATCAAGAGGCGTGGCAATACTCTTCAATAATAACTTTGAAATCAAAATAAAGAAATTCATTAAAGATGTTCAGGGTAATTACATAATACTGGTTATTAATACAATGGGAAAAATTTTAATTTTGGTGAATATCTATGGACCAAATAAAGATGATCCTTCCTTCTTTGAAAACATACAGTTGAAAGTAGAAGAATTAAACATAGTCGACATGATAATAGCCGGTGACTGGAGTTTGGTTCTTAACCCTAGTATTGACTATCGAAATTATAAACATATCAATAACAGTCATGCGCAGGAAGTAGTTACTGAAATGATGACAAAACTAAAGCTAGTTGATATATGGAGAGAGTTGAATGCAGACACGAGACGGTATACATGGAAAAGACCAAACCCTTCCAACAAAGCAGGCTAGATTTCTTTTTTTAGTGTCCCACCCCGACCGGCTCCTACCCAGAGTTGAGTTTGCTGCGGACTCAGTTGGGAAGACTGGGACCACACAGTCGAGTTCATCCACTTAATGGATGCGTTTCTGAGAGTGTTGCTCAAAATTT
>JADBJO010014366.1:0-5000 GCA_016801955.1 Conus betulinus | reverse complement strand
CTTTAGAATGATAAACAGCGTTGTAAAAATAAATGTTGTAATAAATCATGAGTCAAGTATAATAACAGGATTTCAAATGGATTGAGAAATGGCTTTTCACCCACATGTAAACGCCCCCCCCCCCCCCCCCCCCCCCCCCCCCCCCCCCCCCCCCCCCCCCCCCCCCCCCCCCCCCCTTCCCAGATGAGTCCCTGCCCACAGTTTCTTTTTGATTCATGAATGTCGGATGCAGTTAAGTTCCCTCGTGTGGGACAATTTTGCACGTGATTTTAAAGAAGACGTTTGAAGCCGTCCTTAATTTGACTGAGCAGCTACTCACTTAGATATGGAATCCTGTGTCCATCATTCAGTGCCATGCCATGAAGAAGCTCGTTGAGCGAAACTTTGTGAAGACAAAAAATGAAACTGAACAACACTCTGTTTTTAACTGTCCTTTGTATATGTACAATTGCGCGCACGCGCGCGCGCACGCGCGCGCGCGCGTGTGTGTGTGTGTGTGTGTGTGTGTGTCCAGAAATCAGCAGAGACCTGCAGCATCATCATGCCAGCCCAGTCTACAGTGAGGTCCGTACTCTGGCCTCTGTCCATTCTGCTGCTGTTCTCTGCCCTTCGTAGTACTGAAGGAAAAAGTAAAAGTCTAATCTCTCTCTCTCTCTCTCTCTCTCTCTCTCTCTCTCTCTCTCTCTCTCTCTCTCTCTCGGATGGTCTTTGACTTCGTCACAACAAAGGGACTTGGTAGAGTTCCACCGTGGACTCGGCAAGTTTCACAACATTCACAACAGCAAAATATATGTTAAGGTCAGACAGCAAGATTCTTCCTTTCGGGACACCAAAAAATGAATGGCGCCACACTTCTGATCCCAGAGGACCTGAGCAAGTCTGGTCCCCTCTTGCAGAACAACTACAGAAAAGGCCGCGCAGCAACAACAGTGAAGGCGCGCTCCACAGGTTCAAGTCTTCGCTTCATCAGCAAGATTCCTACGACAACAAAGACGTCATGGATCTCCACTCAAGCATCAGACGGTCCAGACACAGGTGGAATGGCAGTTCAAGAGGAGGGAAGATTCCAGACACACATACCTCCATACCAGTCGTTCCAGGAACACGGCCTTACAGTGATTTGACACAACTGTATAGACCAGGACAAGGAGACAACATTTCAGAACACGAATAAACTGTTATGGTGAAAGGCTCTAAAACTTCAAGCTGGACTTCATGAAAACTGAGCGCGGAGAGGTCCAGTGATGCCAACAGTCAGCTTACGCTTGTGATGGACAAAGTTTCAACAGACTGTGACCTGTGTGTGGACGACAAACGTGATTTAAATGACTGAAGACAACATTATGGAACGCTGGCTGGCCAGGGCAGCATTCCTGAGTAGGACAAACGACGCCATGTTAGTCTTGGCAGAGACATTGTAGGAACTAGCAAGGAAACAGACACTGGTACAGATGTGGATGTTGTACATGACCACAAGGAGATGATGGGTGAAAAAAGTATCCATCTCGAAGTATCCGTCTCCTAGAGGGATGGCCGATCAAGGCTGAAGAGCTCTCTCTGTCCTGCTATTTGCCCATAGCTGGGGGTTTGGTTCATGAACGCCAGGGCATGTCCACACCCTGGTGGGACTGCACGTTGCATGTTTAGGAGCCAAATATCCCGCAAGTCCCCTACAGTCTGGCCTGGGGCCGCGAGGCACGCAGTGGATATGCGTTTCCACGAGGAGGCACTATATAGGGCTTGTAGTGGAGAGGCTATGTACCGGCAGGACAGACTTGCCCATTCGGCTCTCTTTTTGCAGTGTTGCTCACAGGGGTGCTAGGCAGCGGTAAAAGGCTGAAAGCGAGAGGTGACAAGCACACCGACCCTTCAAGAGCACGTGGATGCACCCCTGCTCCACACAAAGGCACATGCTTGACTATATGATTGTTTGCCAGCGGGACAAACGTGATGTTCTAATTACACGCTGCATGAGGGAAGCTGATTGCTGGTCAGATCACCCCTGTGAAGAGGAGCAAGATGAACACCCAGCTAGTCCTGAAGCACACATCAGCCAGAGATAAGCCCCCGAGAAGGCTGAACATAGCTCACCTGTACTACAGCAGAGACATCCTGCAAGAAAGAATCTAGGAATGTCTGTCAAACATCAACGTCAGTGGAGAAGACACTGGCGAGAAAACAGAATCCTTCAAAGAATCCATGTACAATGCTGCAGCTGCCATCCTGGGCTTTGTTGAACACAAGCATAGAAAACTGGTTTGATGAAAACGACCCAGAGATCAACAAGCTCATAGACATGTTCCACAAGACCCACAGAGATCACCCCAGCAACAACACATGCGGAAAAAAAAAAAAAAAAAAGAAACAGCAGGAAAGCAAACACACCTCATCCAACAGAAGCTTTGACAGATGAAAAACGAATAATGGGAAACGAAAGCAGAAATTCGGCAAGCTGCGGCTGACACCAACAACATGAAGACACATCACGAGGGCCTTTGCACCATCTATGGATCAAAGACTATTGAGTCAACGCCCATTCGTTCTCCTGACCAGATCACACTGTTGACAGATAGGCCTGACAGATAGGACTGACATTCTCGCGCGCTGGGCTGAGAACTTCAATGCCCTTTTGAACAGTCTTGTCGATATCTATAGAAAGCAATCGCAGTGCTACCACAACTGTCAGAGAAGGAATCTCTGGAAGATCCACCCTCCAGTGATGCATTCCGGGGCGGTGATAGGGGGTGTACATCCAGACACGTTCAGACTGCAAACTCTAAACCTTCGACGACTTCAGGCCAAGACCAAAGTGTTTGATGCCCTTCTGAAAGAGTTCCTCTTTGCAGATGACTGTGCACTGACCGCGCACTCCCATGAAGACCAAAGCATCACTGATCGCTTTTCAGGGGCCTGTAAACGCTTTGGACCTACAGTCAGTCTGGGAAAGACACATCCAACAACTCGAACAGTTCCATCAACGATGTTTGTGCAAGATCTGCAGCATCAAATGGCAAGACAGAGTGTCCAAACTACAGGTCTTGAAGAAGTGTGGTCTGCCCAACATCGAGTGTATAATCATCAAAAGCCAGTTCTGATGTCCAGGACAGGTTGTTTTATCCGCCTACTGATCGTTCGGACATAACGAGAGAATCCATTATCATTTCAGAGGATGACGCTATTATAGCTATTTCTAAACCTAAGAAAGATAAAAGCTAACCAGATTGACGATAGTTCGCAGAAATGTTAAAAAAACCTGGAGATACAGACGTTCAGAAATTTCTAACAAAAACTGTTAATACAGTTTTTGATCATGTTTATCCTCGTTAGTGGAACAAATCTATTATCATACTAGTATCAAAGACAGACAACCTCAGTAATGTTGATAAATATAGAGGAGTATCTTTGCATCGTATAGAAGTGTTAAACATTGATATTAAACACAAGACTGTACACCTGGTTAGAAAGCAGTAACTCTATTGCATAAAATCGGGCAGGATCTCGAAAGAAAACACTCTGCTGATGATCATATTGTTACCTTATACGCTGCTGTCCAGAAAGGTATGAATCGGAAAGGTGGAAACGATATGTTGTTTGTGTTGATTTTAGAAAGGCTTTGGACTCTGCATGTCATTACACACTGTTGGAGAGTAAAAAAAAAAACCCAAAATGTGAAAAGAAATGTTTGGCGTCGGTCGAAGGAATGTACATTTCATTAATGTCGAACAAACCATGAATTTTTCTGTGCTTGTTGAGTGCCCACAAGGTGTTTGGCAAGGATGTGTTTTGAACCTCACATTATTCTCAATATTTATGAACCAGTTTGCAACACATGTCGAAGAAAAAGTGTAAACATGGTGTGCAGTTGATACCGGGTATATATGGTGTCATTCATGTTCTTGTTTGCATATGATGCAGTGAGCAGTGTGGGCAGTGGGCAGGTCTTTAGACCTGCATGGGTAGATAGGCGACCCCACCCTTCATGAGTCTCCCAACCATGGGTAAATGGATCCTGCTGCCTTGCAGGCTGCCTTTGGAAAGGCGAAGGCTACGGGAGTAAAACCCTAACGAAAACTCCGGAGTGGAACCCCTACGACGGCTTGGTGGTGAACTCCATCATCACTCCGGCAGCTCCTGCAGTTCAGTCGTGGTCAAGATGTTATGCCCTGCATCCCCCTTGGCAATAGCGGCTCGGGCCGAGAAGGGGGTCGTGGTGCTTGGGCAACCCACGGCCTCCATTTTCTTCTTTGCCCAAGATTCATTTACTCCACGTCTCCTTTCTGCTTTCCAAAGTCCTGGGGCGACAGACGAGTGGCGACGGTGGTAGGTGGGAGATGGCACTGGGAGCTGCTGGTCACTGACCAGCACTCAGGCGGTCAGGGCAGGATTCACTGGAGCAAGAGTAGGTTTCGGCAGCCACCTTGGTGACGGAGCAGCCCTATTCGGGGATAGCAAAAAATATTAATCTCAAAAAAAAAACAATTTGTATTTTTCAATAACTAATTAAGCGTTTTGACAAAATGCTTCCCATAAAATAATATCATTCCATTTACATACTATTTGTTAGTAACATTAATCGTTTCCATTCACTTAGAATGATTTAGCTTTTCTCCTCGTGTATTTATTTCCCAAGTAGAAAAGCTACCCATGGGGAATCATTATTATAACAACAAACAAAG
Source organism: Conus betulinus (assembly GCA_016801955.1). Taxonomy (NCBI): domain Eukaryota; kingdom Metazoa; phylum Mollusca; class Gastropoda; order Neogastropoda; family Conidae; genus Conus; species Conus betulinus. The sequence goes on along the minus strand of JADBJO010014366.1, from coordinate 324 downwards.
CAATGTCCCCAGCACAATTCTGTCTGCACGGCGTCACCAAACACTCTCTGGTCGCTTGAAAACAAAATATCTCTTGTCATGACAAAGGGTGCTGCTCATCTTCCAATTTCCCTCAGTGACATTGTCCTCATCCCATCATGTTAGTTCACCTCATACACAGCCACACCAGTTCTGCCCCACCCCAGCCCCAGTACTGAAATCACTTTGAAGTCATCTTTTTCAGGTCATCATGTGCACACCCACCAGAGGAGACCCGGCACAGATGCTGAGTCATGTCGGCAAAAAACAATGGTGTCTGTTTCTTATCCAGTATAGGTTACAATA
>JADBJO010014365.1:45000-48025 GCA_016801955.1 Conus betulinus | reverse complement strand
TCCCGCCCTCCCCTCCCGCCTCCCGACCTCTCTCTCTCTATTTAATTGTTCAGCATTATTTATAATATATATATATATATATATATATATATATATATATATATAATATATATATACATACATACATACATACCTATATTCGTGATAACTAACTTAATTTTCTATTCCATCCAAGAAATGTCTGTTCAGGTTCTGCCTTTCTGTGCCAGCGTGTGTCCCTCTAGGTTCTGTCTTTCTGTGCCAGCGTGTGTCCTCTAGGTTCTGCCTTTCTGTGGCCAGTGTGTGTCCCTCTAGGTTCTGCCTTTCTGTGCCAGTGTGTGTCCCTCTAGGTTCTGCCTTTCTGTGCCAGCGTGTGTCCCTCTAGGTTCTGCCTTTCTGTGCCAGCGTGTGTCCCTCTAGGTTCTGCCTTTCTGTGCCAGCGTGTGTCCTCTAAGGTTCTGTCTTTCTGTGCCAGCGTGTGTCCCTCTAGGTTCTGCCTTTCTGTGCCAGCGTGTGTCCCTCTAGGTTCTGCCTTTCTGTGCCAGCGTGTGTCCCCTCTAAGCTGAGAGATCGAAACAGAAACTCTCCCCCTCTCTCTCTCTCTCTCTCTCTCTCTCTCTCTCTCTCTCTCTCTCTCTCTCTCTCTCTCTAAGAAAGAAAGACAGACAGACAGAAACAAGAAAAAGATCCCAGAAAGTTGAAATATGAAGAAATGCGGAGGAAACAGAACAAGAAGGAGAAAAGAAAGAGAGCAGAAAGAAGGGCAATAAACGGGAAAAAAAGGAAATCGTGACTGACGTGGCCATGGGCAATTGTCCCTTTTTATCTTCAAATTGTCAGTTTGCAATATTGTGTATACAGATTATCCAAAATGAGTCAAAGAAAACGCAATAGCTTTTGCAAAATTAATGAAGAAAATACGGGGAGAGAGAGAGAGAGAGAGAGAGAGAGAGAGAGAGAGAGAGAGAGAGAGAGAGAGAGAGAGAGATGAGAGAGAGAGAGAGAGAAAAGAGAGAGGGGGGGAGATCGCAGGAGAACCATACCCCAAATCCTACAATCCTTTTTGATTGTCCGTTCCAACGTTTTTATTTCAGTCATTTGATACTTTGTTACGTGTTGTGATGATTCCAGTTGTTCTAGTAATATGCACTTGAAAGTTATCTTCCACAAAATGTTTCCAGCTCTTATCAGCACTATCTGAAAGGAAATGAAACATAGTGCTAGGAACTAGATCTGCTCCAAAACGTTTAGAGCACTACTTGGAAGAGCTCAGAAACTGTGAATATGCATGAAGCGTGAGCATCCAGCCGCAGGGAATTAGCTCTTGCATACTAGGTCACGAAGTGGACATTGCCTCCGAAATTCCAATGCGAATCGACCCACGGTTTTGTGCGTTATTAAGGGGGACAGCAGACACACAGACAGACTGACGGACGGACAGACAAGATCAACAGAGCTATAGACAGCACGCCTGCTCAAAACACCACGCCTGCTGAGCGAAGTAACCTTCTTCCCCTACCCATCCCCCAGGAACGTAAAGACAACTTCCTTCCAGATGCAGAAACCTTCCCTGCAAAAATCAGTCATATGTATGAATGCACAATCCACTGCTGCATCCGTCAGTTTACATCGATGCCAGACGGAGACAATGGCAGCAGATCTGGGGCTATGACTGCGAGTGTTAGGGTATACTTCATCAAGACACAACTCTTTACATTACCACCGCAGCGAATATGACGATGGATTATGTAGTGAGCAAACCGGATGTTTAGAGAACCTCACATAGTTGTTGTCAGGGGCGGTATACTTGTCTGGTGTGGGCAAGAATCTCTCCATGACTCCCTGTCCAAGACCATTCTCTACAGGGTACAGTGGAGGGTGGACATGTATCTCACCATGACTCCCCTGTCCAAGACCATTCTACAGGGTACAGTGGAGGGTGGACATGTATCTCCCCATGACTCTCTGTCCAAGACCATTCTACAGGGTACAGTGGAGGGTGGACATGTATCTCCCCATGACTCCTGTCCAAGACCATTCTACAGGGTACAGTGGAGGGTGGGACATGTATCTCTCCATGACTCCCTGTCCAAGACCATTCTACAGGGTACAGTGGAGGGTGGACATGTATCTCCCATGACTCCCTGTCCAAGACCATTCTACAGGGTACAGTGGAGGGTGGACATGTATCTCACCATGACTCCCTGTCCAAGACCATTCTACAGGGTACAGTGGAGGGTGGACATGTATCTCCCATGACTCCCTGTCCAAGACCATTCTACAGGGTACAGTGGAGGGTGGATGAAAGTTGTTTGCTATGCTGAGTGGGTTATCTTTTCCTGGCAACGGTCTTTCAGTATTCACTTTGGGTCCGTGTTTTTTTTTTGCACAGCCCAGCAATGACGTCAAGTCCACTGTCTGAACTAGTCACGCGTGTATTCCTTCTGTGAACATAAACCACTATGGACCCAGTGACAGCACCATGAATGAAATAAACATATCAAAGTGTTGGACCTTAACAAAGACAACGACCATTCTGCGCTGAATTTGATAAGATAAGTGATTGCTCGTTCTTCATTTTCGTTGTTCTGAATGTTGTTTGTCTTGCCAAATGAAGAAGACCTAAGAGGTCAAAACGCGTTGTGTTTTTGGTCTCGTGATTCGTTTGTTCATGTTTGGCGGATACAGTACTTAAAACTTTCCATGGGTTTTAAAGTCAACATCAGTCGAAGTGGGGGTGAATCCAGCCTGTAAATTCATTCAATGCTCAGTAATGTAATTGAGACCAAACACAAAATCGTCAACCCCCTTTTCTGGCAAAGGCTGGTTACTGCCCGCGTTGAATTTGCTGTCAGTTCAGTTGGAAAAACTGGAACCACGCAGCCGAATTTCATCCACTTATCACATGCATCTCTGGCAGAGTCACTCTCATTTCCTGACCAACACCGCAGGTGTGTGTAATTTCCCAGCCTGGTTGACGCCAGGATATAGTAAGGTACAAAGAACATAGAGTGCTATCACACAGTCTTAGACCAGAACAGAATTC
>JADBJO010014365.1:30000-40000 GCA_016801955.1 Conus betulinus | reverse complement strand
TAGCTAATTGAATTGAGAGAGACAGACAGACAGACAGACAGAGAGAGACAGAGAGAGAGAGAGAGAGAGGCCAACAGCGCAACAGTGGCAGCGAACAGTGGCAGCGCAGTAATGCATGCCTCATAGTTAATTTTTTCAAAGACACGGCAGGCGTCTGACAGCAATTATATGACCAACCCCCAGGTAAACCAAATGAAGAAGGTGAAAGGTAAAAATAAAATGATCAATCAGTTTCAGTGTCAGTTTCATGAAGGAGGTGTCACTGCGTGCGGCTAGTCCATATACGCTTCACCACATCCGCCAAGTGTGGAGACCACACTGCGCACGATTTGAAAGCTGATGGATAAATGAATTAAATGAGAAAATGGAATAAGAGGGTCTCGTGGCGATGAGTTCGCAGATATCTGATCATTAGCCCAGCGTGCTGGTCACACCTTGAGTAAACTACCGAACACTGGTTGTGACATTATTCTCTCTCTCTCTCTCTCTCTCTCTCTCTCTCTCTCTCTCTCTCTCTCTCTCTCTCTCTCTCTCTCTCTCTCTCTGTGTGTGTGTGTGTGTGTGTGTGTGTGTGTGTGTGTGTACATGATTTAGATAAAGAATAATTATATATATATATATATATATATATATATATATATATATATATATATGTGTGTGTGTGTGTGTGTGTGTGTGTGTGTGTGTGTGTGTATAATAATAATAATAATGAATACTTATATAGCGCCTATTCTCGGCTAGAGACCAGGCTCTAAGCGCTTTACAATCCACACTCGTTTACACAACGGGCTGTCTACCTGGGTAGTGCCGACTGAAGAGCTGCCAGCTGGCGCTTCATTCAGTCGTTTCCCGTGTCATCCAGTCAGTATCGTTCAATATCGTTCACTCAATTTCCTTACTTCCTTCATTCTTTCCATTTCTCACTCAGGGTGCATGCTATGTGTAACGTGTCGTCCATACCAACGGCCAAACTGGCCTACTCTTCCGAAAGTTGGTGATCGGATTTTACGTGTGTGCAAGATATTATGCGTGCGTTCACACACGGAACCTCGGTTTATAGTCTCATTCGAAGGACTGTATGGGAAAAGGAGTCAGAACCAAAGTTAACTTCGAGGGAAAAAATCCCCCTGTACCGAAACGCCCCAGCGGAGATTCGAACCCGCAACCCCAGGATCACCAAGATTACAAGTCCGGCGCTCTACCAACTGAGCTATTCCGGCTCCCAATATATACTATTCCTCTTCTTTCAGGAACTTTCTCCTAAGTCACAATGGAAACATAATCTTTTTTTTTTTTGTGTTGACGAGAAGGGCACAAACAGATATTGTGGTTTGTTTTTGTAAATCGACATGACGTCACAGAGACTGAACATTGGGAAAAAATGGTTACAGGTCTGCGGGGACAAGAACACTTTGTTTATGGAAACGATTATTTTTGTATGTGGCACGATGGGTGCCAATTTTCACACAAAAAAGTGTTGTTGTTTTCTTAGCCCGTGAGGACCTGCTGATGTGTTTTTAAAAATAAAATTGTAAATATCTTTTTGTGAACAAAGTAGAAAGAGTTGGTTTTTTTTAGATAGTGTAGAATGTTCAGATGTTCGTTAAAAGGGAGAACTCTTTTTTTTTGTCTGACAAGTGGTTTATCGACGACGTGTGAGAGCGCGAGTCTGACAACAAAGAAAGAAAGACAGAAAGAAAAAAGAAAGAAAGAAAGAAAGAAAAGAAAGAAAGACAGAAACAAAACTGAACTAAAAAAAAAAGAAAAGAACTGAAACACAAAAACTGAACTAAAAAAAAAAAAAAAAACAAAAAGGAATACCAAAAAAAGAAACAAAACATAAAGCGAAGGAATGAATGATAGAGACAGAATGTATGAAAGAAAGAAAGAAGAAAATACAGAAAAGACAAGAAAAACAAGAAAGAAAGAAAGAAAAGTAAAGAAGTAAAGAAAAGAAAAGACAGACAGACAGAACGAAAGAGAAGAAAAGAAAAGAAGAAAAGAAAGAAAGAAAGAAAAGAAAGAAAGAAAGAAAGAAGAACACATCCACAGAACGGGCCTAAAGAAAAACAAAGGGGGACACCTAAAGAAACAGAACAAAACGAAGGAAGGAAAGGGGGGGGGGGGGGGTGTGTGTGAGAAAGAAAGAAAAGAAAGAAAAAAGAAAGCAAAAACAAAGAGAAAGAAAGAAAAAAAAAAAAAACACCAAGAACAACCCACAGAACAAAAACTAAAGATAGAAAAAGGGACACAAAAAAAAAAAAAAGAAAAAAAAAAAAAAAGAAAAAAAAAAAAAAGAAAAGGAAGGAAGGAAGGAAGAAACAAAAAAAGAAAGGAAAAGGTCAAAACAATAAAGAGACATTTCCAAACATGTAGAACAAAGGAGGAAGAAAGAGAAAAAAAAATGTAAGAATGAAAGAAAGAACACAGACAGACGACAGACACACACAGACAGAAAGAAAGACAGGCAGACAGACAGAAAAGAAAAAGAAGAAAGAAAAAGAGAAAAAAAAAGAAAAAAAAAAAAAAACAGAAGAATAAAGAGACGCATCCACCAAACAGAACTAATGACGAAGGAGACACTCAAAGAAGCAAAACAATGAAAGAGAGAGACAAAAAGAAAGAATGAAGGAAGGAAAGACAGACAGACAGACAGACAGACAGACAGAAAAAGAAAAGAAAAGGAAAGGAAAGGAAAGGAAAGGAAAGGAAGGAAAGGAAAGACAGAAAGAAATACAGACTCACAGATAGAAAGTAAGAAAAGAAAGAAAAAATTACAAAAATTGAAAGGAAGGACCAAAGAAAAATAGAAGGAAAAAGAATGAAGGTAAGAAAGATAAAACGAAAGAAAGACGGAAAAGAAAGAATGCAAGATAGAAAAAAGCAAGAAAGAAATAGAGACAGAAAAAAGGAAGGAAAGACAAAAAAGGAAAGAAAGAAAAAGAAACAAAGCAAGGAAGGAAGGAAGAAAGAGAGAGAAATTAAGAAAGAACGAAACAGAGAAAAGAAACAAAGAAAGAACAGAAAGAAACAAAGAACACACAAAAAAACCCCAACAAACAAAGAAGAAGGAGACCTACCTCCAGATGAGCCGTCCAGAGAGCTGTGAACCCTGACTGACGAAAGAAGTACTTCTTTTTTTCTTTCTTTCTTTTTTCCGTCTGAACAAAAAACTTTTGTCACCAACAGAACTGAAAGTCAGGCGACGAGAAACGTCGAACGTCCGAATCGCCTCCCTTTGGGACAGTCACACAGCGAGCACAGAGAAGAACATTCGTCGCCACCTAGAAAGTCTGATTAAGAAAAAAGAAAAAAAAAAAAAGACAAAAAAAAAATGTCACCACCTATTGTTTGCAAAGTGTGCACTCGACGAAACGAATGTCTGGCAACAACAAATCACGTCGCAAACAAAACAAACAAAAGAAAACCCCAAAAGATCTCTCTCAGCTTGGAAACTCCTCAGAAGAAAAAAGAAAAAAAGAAAACACACGGAAGAAAGAGATTGTAATTTCTCTCGTTTAGCAATTCCAACACATAAGAAGATGTGACGCTGGCCAAAGAAAAGTTCAATCAATCACACTGGTCGAGCCCCACCCGACAAATCAGAGAGGTGTGCGGGCGTGCAGCGAGCTGTGTGTGTGTGTGGGTGAGGGCGAGACGCCGTGTGTTCCAAGGCACGCCGCTGCTTCTCCCCACTGGCTGGCGAAGACGGGTCGGCGAACAGCAAGCAGCTCCTGGTCGGCACAGCATCAAAGGAAGGCTTCACAGCAGCGGCTACGCTTCGCTTGGCTAGCCAGCTAGCTTGCCTGCTTGCCTGCTTGCTAGCTTGCTTTTTCGCTGACTTGTGAAGCTTTTCCTCCAGTTCACGTTCTAATCGAAGTGTTCGGGGCGACAGGAACAATGAACCTGTGGAATTGAACAAAGTGTTATTAGCATTTTTAGAAATATACTTGTTTTCTTTTTTTCTTTTTTTTTTTTTTTTCTCTGATAAATATTTGGGGGAAAATATCCTCAGACAAGTTTACGCAAGTCTATACCATTCTCCTTCAGGACTAAGCCGAACAAGGTGTTTTGCCAAATGACTAGAAATGGGACATTTTCGCTCTGCTATGTAAGAGACGTGAAAATATAGTCTAGAAACTTCTCGACTTTAGCCTCCAACATCAGTATCAATAGGTTTTATTTTGAACAGCTGTGTTCTGGATGACGTTGACTGTTTTTACGCCTGTGGATGTGGAGGGAAGGCGTCTTGTCACTCACTATGGAAAAATTATTGCAAGAATGTTGTGAACAAACTTAGATAGAAGAGCCAGATTAATGCGATCTTACTTGATTTCTCAAAGGCCTTTGACAAAGTACACAGCTAACGTATACCTAACAAGCTACACCCTGCAAAATAAAGGATTAGTTTGATTAGATGAGAACCTTTTTACACAAAATGGTCCAAACAGTTTTTGTCGAAGTGGAACAGTCAATAATGGCGCCAGTTCCATGAAGAATTTCTCAGGGTGCTGTACTTAGCCGACTGTCTTTTCTCCATGCTATGCCGCGAGGGACTGCTATGACTATGGTAGTTTTGGATTATGTTATAGCTTGTTAGAACGTAAAGTGAAAATGTAAAAGTAATGGCATTTTGTGAAGTGGTTTTAACAAAATTCCACAGTTGGTACAAGATGTAGAAAAGTTTCATCCACAGTTATGTCAAGTGTTGAAGATAACCAACAAAATGTCAAATACTGGCTCAATTACTTTATAAACGACGACGCGAAAATGGAAAAACTAACGATGTTCCTAAGTACTGCGGCGCTAAATCTGATTGTGGAATTAAATGGAATGATAATAGTAACATCACTTGCAAAAAAAACCCGTAAAGATCCAGCAGCCCCCCCCCCCCCCCCCCCCCCCACCCCCCCACCACCCCCTTCCCCTTTTTTTTTTCTTGTTCATTTTCCCGTGAATGTCATGAACGGCTTTTCTGAAAACTCACGTAGAACCATTATGGCAACGCAGCAGAGGTGTGCGTAACCATTATACCTTACAAATTATTGGTGAGTTGCAACCATATACAAGACAGAGTTGTTAAATTTGTCTTCAGTGATGGCGATCTTAATTTCAGTGCTGTGTCAATGTTCATCAGTCAAAATGAGTACTGTTAGAGGAGAGACAGGCTCAAGACAGCTGACAAAGCCACAGAGAGTGAGACGGAACTTCACCTGCATCCCATTGGAAGATACATCAATCTGTACATCGAGAGAGAGAGAGAGAGAGAGAGAGAGAGAGAGAGAGAGTGTGTGTTCTCTGTCTCTGTATCTCTCTCTCTCTCTCTCTCTCTCTCTCTCTCTCTCTCTCTCTCACAGTATATGGAAAGAAATGGAAAGAAAACTTGTGAAACTCACAGAGGAACGACCTGTATGGAATAAATGCTGTTCACGGGTGCTCTGGAGGTGGAGTACACCTTCACTTTCAAGTTAAAAATCAGAAACAAGCTGTGTTTTTTTTAATTGTTTTAACCTCTCCATAACACCGTGTATCGTGGTCTGGTGCTAGTGTTCTGAACAATAACAAAAGGCGAGTGTTTTTGGTCAGGTATGTGGAAACTAACCGCGGTAAGCGAGCACAACAGTTCAAACACGAGATGAAACAGAAAAACGTAGCGACGCTTCTTTGATCAAAACGGTGACGAGCGAAGTTTGGGTAATGTATTATCTTCAGACATAAACCAAAACAGCAGACCTACACACTGTAGTACAGAGTACTGACCGGATGGTAAATAGAACTGTTGAGAGAACACGAATGCTTAGTCTGAGGCTTTGTGCCCATTCACATGGGGAGAATGAGGGAAGGGGTGACTTAAGGGAAGGTAATCAAACGATATCACTGTGTCTACAATGGATGTCAGCATCATGACATGAAATCAGATTAAGGTAGTACAGTTCATAACGTGGTCAATCTGCTGACCACAGCAGAACAACTCTGCCGTCATTGGTTGCAAAAGGTTTCGGCACAGTGATAAGAAAAGGTTAACGACAACAACAAACTCAACGTTCTTAACACTTCTACTTCAAGATTTCCTTTCACACCAGATCTGTGACCGCATGTTTCAATGACAATAAAACGTGCGGCGTTAAGGTCACATCTTACGCAGAACTTCCTTAACAACCACCTCTCGGTCGGTCCGAACAAGCTTAGACATGCAGGAAATTCATGGCTCTTAGGTAGCTGCTAAATCAGGATTTCCATCATTACCAGTACTACTATCACATGTCTTTTTCGTCTGGTTTGAAACTACTGATAAGATCGTCCAATCGCTCTGATGCATCTTCAAAACACTTTGTTACGGCTTTGTAAAAATCACTCACAGTAACTCGTGTTGTGTCAGTCGATTCACAGACGTCCGCGTTGCTGTTGCATGTGTCTTCGCTGTCTGCCTCAGTCTCCTGGAGATGTAAGAGCAGGCTGTCGTTGTATTCACTCAGTGTAACTCGCTACGGTTTATTTTCAAGTCTCTCAATCTGACTCCGTTTGCAAAATACCACTGTCGTCATTTATGAACACAAGCTGAGGATTTCAGTCATTCGCAGCAGCAGAGGATGGACAGCACCGCTGAATTACACGTGCCTCACGTGCACATGTCTCTACACGGCAAGACTGTCATCATGTAAAATGTCCGGCTCGGTGTCATTTTCCACGTCATAAACAAACTTGGAGGCGCTGGGAGAAAGTAGTCAGTGGCCTTCTGCTTTGTCACAGCTCTGTGCATCTCAACCCGTCTCCTGTCTGTCGAAATCTGTGAAGGTCATTTCGTGCGGCAGACGACAATGTTGTCTTGACCGGCGTGCGCGGCGTGCGGTTTGACTTGGCAGCTCTCTCAACAGCAACACGAGAGAGAGCACACACACACACACACACACACACACACAAAATCAAATCAGTTAAAAAAAAAAAAAAAAAATGCAGGACCAGGAAAGGGGCAGGGATTTGGTGTGATGTGGGGGGAGGAGGGGGGGGGGCGAGGGGGGTAAGGATGGTGGGGAGGCAGATATGAGCTGGCTTTTTTTCAGCCACAGATAACGTGTAATATCGTAACACCCCCTTCTCCAGCTCACGACCCCTCCCCCTCTCTCTCTCTCTCTCTCTCTCTCTCTCTCTCTCTCTCTCTCTCTCTCCTTCTCCTTTATGTCTGTCATTGGTCACGTCTGACGAAGACACACTGGTCAAAGTTCACTGACTTGTTTCGTGTTGTGTCCACAATACGCAGAGTGACCGCAGTCTCTTTCTCCTCCTGACACGTACATGAAATGAGGTCCACGGTGCAGTCTGCTTTGGGCGCTTAACCCTCCTTAGTCCAACCTTGCTGTGAGAAAACCCTATTCTCTTTTTTTTCAATACAAATGACAAAGTTATTGAGCTAACCACATTCCTTGCCATTAAGACATGAAATCATGACGTGAAATTAGGAACTAACAATCAAACAAAACAAATACAAAAATCCACTACCACCATCACTCTACAGTCCCATCTTCCCCTCCCCCCCCCCTCAACCACCGCCACCACCACCACCTCCCCCTCAAGAACAAGTAACTTATAAATTTGCGTGGCAACATCTCAAAACTTTTCTATTGAAATGTCGTGTAAAAGAACGTATAAAAGAGAGGTGTGTGTGTGTGTGTGTGTGTGTGTGTGTGTGTGTGTGTGTGTGTGTGTGTGTGTTACTGGTTAATTCACAATAGTAATACAGTCTATTTCAGGAGTGTACGGCACACGAGTGACTTTGTTTTGCTTTGTTTTTTTTCCCCCTGTGAATAGAGATTTTTGTAGAGAGATCTATGTCCACTGATGAAAGTCGGTGTTGGTGTTATTATGACGTGACTATCAGCCCAAAGAGCGTGATCTTGTTCTGTATCCCCAGTCACTGATTAACGTCAGGGGTGGTAGTAGTATTGGGCCATGACTTTAACCCTATTAGTGTCAGCTTGTTCTGTATTCCCAATCACTGAAAAACGTCAGGGGTGGTAGTAGTATTGGGCCATGACTTTAACCCTATTAGTGTCAGCTTGTTCTGTATTCCCAATCACTGAAAAACGTCAGGGGTGGTAGTAGTATTGGGCCATGACTTTAACCCTATTAGTGTCAGCTTGTTCTGTATTCCCAATCACTGAAAAACGTCAGGGGTGGTAGTAGTATTGGGCCATGACTTAAACCCTATTAGTGTCCGCTTGTTCTGTATTCCCAATCACTGACAAACGTCAGGCGTGGTGGTAGTAGTGTGGGCCATGACTTTAACCCTATTAATGTCATCCTGTTCTGTAGCCCCAGTCACTGATACACCCCAGGCTCTGTATTATACAGAAACATTGACAACACAAAGACAGCTTCAAAACGAACCTGAAAATGTTGAAGAATTCGACGTAATTATAGCAAGAGCTTTGTAGTGAAGTTGAACACGCACATGCAGCGCTTTGTGATAAACTCGAATAAAAACAAACTAGAGAGCAAACAAACAGGCACACATACTTCATCATTGCTGTATCCCTGTAGAAGACTCTACAATTTTGTCAAGGAGATTTCTGGCAGCGGTTGGGTAAAAGATATGAAATTGATGACTTTGCTTCCAGAGTTTTGAAATTGGTCATCAGTCAAGGCGTTTCACATGCATACACTGAGAGAGAGAGAGAGAGGAGAGAGAGAGAGAGAGAGAGAGAGAGAGAGAGAGAGGGAGAGAGAGAGAGAGAGAGGACTGAACAAATAAGTAATGGAGAAAAAACGACTGTGGGCTAACAATTTCTCCGTCATTACAACAATGAATTGGCAAAAGACGTAAACAGAAAAGCAGGGTTTGTGACAGAAATAAAAGGGGAACAGAATGTCAGAGCGCCAGAGTATAACTACACAATCCTTCACCAGTAGCATCGGAATCCATCTTGAAAGCGGAACCCATTCATGTAGCCCGTTCACAGGCCTTGGGTCTGCTGGTTCTGACTCCTCACTGAAACATGGCTGATGGTGTTGATCTTCCCTTGGCATTCAAATGGGCATTGCTGCTGTCTTGTAACTGTGGTACTGGGCATCGGGGGTGGACAGAGAGAGAGAGAGAGAGAGAGAGAGAGAGAGAGAGAGAGAGAGAGTGTGTGTGTGTGTGTGTGTGTGTGTGTGTGTGCGTGTGTGCATGGTGTGTGTGTGTGTGTGTGTGTGTGTGTGTGTGTGTGTGTGTGTGTGTGTGTGTGTGTGTGTGTGTGCATGTGTGTGTGTGTGTGTGTGTGTGTGTGTGTGTGTGTGTGTGTGTGTGTGTGTGTGTGTAAAACTCTCTCTCTGTCTCTCTCTCCGTCTCTCTCTGTCTCTCTCTCCCTCTGTCTATCTGTCTCTGTCTCTGTCTCTCTCTGTCTGTCTCTGTCTGTCTCTCTCTCTCTCTCTCTCTCTCTCTCTCTCTCTCTCTCCTCTCTCTCTCTCTCTCTCTCTCTCTCTCTCTCTCTCAGACATGCTTGCTGGCAGCAAAACGAAGCATGGTGGCCACGTTTTGAAAACCAGAACAAACGGATATCAGATTCAGTTGATATGTGCAACATAGCAAAAAAAAAGTAATGCAGCGATCGAAGATAAGCGCTCGAATTCTATGTCTGATTTGAACATTGAAAATTGTGGCTGGAACGGAAAGCATGATGTAATAGATATTTGATACGCCCATCTCTATTGTCTGTTGTAGCTGTCTGTCTGTCTGTCTGTCTGTCTGTCTGTCTATCCATCCATCCATCCATCCATCCATCTCTTCTAGCTATCTATCTATCTATCTATCTATCTATCTATCTATCTATCTATCTATCTATCTATCTATCTGTTGCCTCTGTCTGTCTGTCTTTCTCTGTATATCTGTCGTCTGTCTTAACACCTTGCAAAACTTTTCAAGAAGCGAAATACCAAACAATCTGAAGAGAATAACTGACGATTAGGAAATCGGTTCGAATCTATGGGCACCGATTGTCGTCTGAAATGGAGAAGAAGAGAG
>JADBJO010014365.1:22500-25000 GCA_016801955.1 Conus betulinus | reverse complement strand
TTCGGAAGTACTGTCACATACAGGATCCGCGTTGCCTTCCATGCGTTTATCGCCTTCCTTTTTTCAGCCTCATAATATTGCTCCTCTAAAACGTAAAATCGATTTTCGGTCGACGTGGGAGATGTTAGCAATGTGAACATGACGCCACTGTGTTGTTTCTGGGATGATCCCAAACACCTCTAGCAGGAGGGAAACTGGATGGCAGATCGGTTCTTCACTCTAAAGATGGTAAGACTTCAGACTGACCGAAATGTGGCACCAGGGCTTTGAGATCGCCAGCGGGGCACACAGAGTCTGTGCATAGTCTGGTAATGCACACAGTGACATGCTCTTTGGTACAATCAGGGTGGAATAGAACCATGGATTGACTGAGGCATGTGACGCTGAGGTTCCACATTCACGTTAGAACCAACAGGTACTGTATATTCATAATCACAGTTTGATGTTTCGTTTTCTGAATTGAATCTGGCAAAACAACAACAACAACAACAACAACAACAACAACAACAACAACAACAGCAACAACAACAACAACAAAACAGCAGAACGTCGATATGAAATCAACAGTTTGTTCACACCTGTCTGTCTTCTGAGTAAGATAACTATTTGTAGGAATCCAAATTCGATTGAAATTTGTTTTTTGAGTGATTGGCATCAGTTCCATTTTGAATATCGGTCATGTTGTAAAGTTCGCTGTATTTCCGTCATTAAGTGGAAATGAGCATGTCCAGAAGGGCATGGGTTCGAATCCCAGCCATGGCTCGTCCCAAGATGGGAAAAAAAAAGGGGGGGGGGGGGAGCAGAGGGACATCCGGAGTCATGAACCGGGTGTGGCCCAGCCCCCCTAGAGTGTCAGGAGATAAGGGCCGAAACACTCGCTTGAAGGGGGCTTCTCTTCTGAGGACTCTCTGCTGCCACGCTCTTCACGAGTTTCTTTCTACCCGTCCCTTCCTCAGGGTGACACACAGACATTGAACCATGGGTCAGGCATTTTCACTTCACATTTTGTGAAATATGTTGTATTCTTTGTATTCAGTGAGAGAGCACACACACACACACACACACACACACACACACACACACACACACACACACACACACACACACACACACATACACACACACACACACACACACACACACACACACACGCACGCACGCACGCACGCACGCACACACCTCAAATGTTGATGTTGTTTGTCGGCATGTATGCTAATGAACAAAGCTAAGATGTTGACACCTATGAGACGTGTGGGCAGGGACACCTGGCCTGTCTGTGCCATTGCATGAGGCAAGGCTAGACGGCAGGAGGGTCTATGTGTGAGGGTCTATGTGTGGGCAGGGACACCTGGCCTGTCTGTGCCATTGCATGAGGCAAGGCTAGACGGCAGGAGGGTCTATGTGTGAGGGTCTATGTGTGGGGCAGGGACACCTGGCCTGTCTGTGTCATTGCATGAGGCAAGGCTAGACGGCAGGAGGGTCTATGTGTGAGGGTCTATGTGTGGGCAGGGACACCTGGCCTGTCTGTGTCATGGCATAATGCAAGGGTAGACAGCATGAGGGTCTATGTGTGGGCAGGGTCACCTGGCCTGTCTGTGTCATTGCATGAGGCAAGGGTAGACGGCATGAGGGTCTATGTGTGGGCAGGACACCTGGCCTGTCTATGTGATGTCATGATGCAAGGGTAGACGGCAGGAGGGTCTATGTGTGGGCAGGGTCACCTGGCCTGTCTATGTGATGTCATGATGCAAGGCTAGACGGCAGGAGGGTCTATGTGTGTCTGTGTCATTGCATGAGGCAAGGGTAGACGGCAGGAGGGTCTATGTGTGGGCAGGGACACCTGGCCTGTCTGTGTCATTGCATGAGGCAAGGGTAGACGGCAGGAGGGTCTATGTGTGGGCAGGGACACCTGGCCTGTCTGTGTCATTCCATGAGGCAAGGGTAGACAGCATGAGGGTCTATGTGTGGGCAGGGGACACCTGGCCTGTGTCATTCCATGAGGCAAGGGTAGACGGCAGGAGGGTCTATGTGTGGGCAGGGACACCTGGCCTGTGTCATTCCATGAGGCAAGGGTAGACGGCAGTAGGGTCTATGGCCTCATCCCTGCCTCCAGGGGGAGTCTGGAAGGGAGGCAGAGGGGGGGGGGGGGGGGGGGGGGGGGGGGGGGTCTGGGGCTTCTCTGAAGAGGAGGGGAAGTATGAGGGAATCCTTCCCCCTCCGTGATGATGGGTTCTCTCTCTGCCTACGCAGGCTGATGCTCATGCGGACACTCCCTGCGTAGACAGGCACGTATTAATCCCATCTACCTAACAAAGGGAGTGGAGTTTTTTGTGTGTATGACCGTTTTTTTTATCCCGCCATTAAGGCAGCCATACTTCAACTTCGGGGAAGGTGCATGCTGTGTGTAACGTGTCATCCATACCAACGACCAAACTGGCCTTCTCTTCCAAAAGTTTGGTAATGGGATTTGACGTGTGTGCAAGATGTTATGCGTCCGTTC
>JADBJO010014365.1:10000-17500 GCA_016801955.1 Conus betulinus | reverse complement strand
CAGTGAGACGACCGCAGGCGGAAATTTAAACAAATCTGAAACAAATGTTAGCGAACCGAGAAAAACAAACAAACAAAAACAAACCTGGACAATCGAATCACATGACAAAACACGACGCGTTTCGACCTCTTAGGACTTCTTCAGACAAGATGCAAAACAATTAGGACAACGAAAATGAAGGAGCAATCACTTATCTTCAATCTCTTATCTTCAATCGCTTATCTTCAATCTTCTCAAGTCCACGTTTTCTTTTTTGGCGGTTCGTTAGCATCTATTTAATATCTATATATATTGCTGTAAACATCAGAGTGACAGTCTCTATATATAGTAGTCAGCATGAGAATGATAACCTATACATAGCAGTCAGCAGTCTGTCTGTCTGTCTATCTGTCTGTCTGTCTGTCTGTCTCTCTCTCTCTCTCTCTCTCTCTCTCTCTCTCTCTCTCTCTCTCTAATTAACAATACAACGCCTTTCGTTCTTCTTTCCACCCCAATGTGTGTGAGACAGAACAGTGTTTGTTTGTTTGTTTATTAGTTAGTTAGTTTGTTTGTTTGTTTATTTATTAGTTTAGTTTGTTTGATTATTAGTTCGTTTTCTTCAAGCAGGAGCGACTCAACCAATATACTGTCATGTCCTTGTTGTTGGAAGACAAGGCAAAACGCACGGAGAGTTCGTGACGTTGTAAAGAGTCCCTGCAACTCATCCTGTCTTCTCACTTCCAAGAGTTGTGTGAATGAGTTTTTTTCAGAAATGACTTGCGAGCTGACGTCAACATGGTGGCAGCCCTGACGTGGCCCTTATGCCGTTGGCTGGGCTAGAAGCAACATTACCATTACCATTCTATCCCCCCCCCCACTCCCCCATTCCTGTCTTCATCCCGTCACTTCCACTTCTCTCCTCTATCCATCGCTCCATCATCCTTATCCTCCTTACTGCCAACCAGCCAATCAGAACAAGGCTTTCTCACTACAGCCTGGAACCACCAGCCAATCCGAACAAGGCTTTCTCACTACAGCCAGGAACCACCAGCCAATCAGAACAAGGCTTTCTCACCACAGCCAGGAACCACCAGCCAATCAGAACAAGGCTTTCTCACCACAGCCAGGAACCACCAGCCAATCAGAACAAGGTTTTCTCACCACAGCCAGGAACCACCAGCCAATCAGAACAAGGCTTTCTCACTACAGCCAGGCACCACTCAACCAATGTATTCTGATGTTCTGGTCGTACAGAACGAACAAATCACTAATGGAACGTGTAGTGTTGTCAGCACTGTCTCCTCTCCTCCTTCCTTTGTTCTTTCCTTCCCTTCACTCCTTCCCTCCCGCCTTCCTCCCATTCAGGCCTTCACTCCTTCCCTCCCCTCCATCCCTTTCTTTTCCCACCCCCTCCCCCCCCCCCCCCCCTGCCCCCCCCCCCCCCCCCCCCCCCCCCCCCCCCCCCCCCCCCCCCCCCCCGTTCTATGTCATCTCCCTGTTCCGCTTTCCATTAACCAAAAACAGACAGGAAAAAAAAAAACGTCTTCTGGCGACAATCTCACTCCTTGATGAATAAAGACAGAGGTGGGGGTATTGTAATCATCTTCTGTCTGCCCCCCCCCCCCCCTTTTCTCCCCTTTCCTCCTGCCCTCCCTGCTTCCTCTCCGTCTCCTCCACACTCCCTTCCCCTCTCCGTCCTGTTCTCTCCCTCTGTGGGCGGAATGAAGAAAGGAAGGGGGGGGGGGGGGGGGAGGAGGTCAAAGGAGGTCGGAACGGGTTTGGCTCAAAGAGACAGCCAAATGGCTGCTTAAAGTGTAGCGAGGATGTTTTATAGTCGTCTTATTGCCGGAATCCTCCCCCTCTGGTTTGATGTGAGGCTGTCTGAGGCTGTCTGAGGTCTGGCAACACTGCAGAAAGAAAACTGACTGAGAAGAGAAAAGATATGATGGCAGAGGCAAGGTATCTCTTTGTGCACAGAGAAGCGAACCACTTTAACCGACAGCGCCTCTCTCTCTCTCTCTCTCTCTCTCTCTCTCTCTCTCTCTCTCTCTCTCTCTCTCTCTCTCTCTCTCTCTCTCTCTCTCTCTCACTCACACACACACACACACACACACACACACACACACACACACACACACACACTCACGCTTTGATTTTGATTTTGTTTGCATCCATACGATATTGACTCAACGTTTTAGGAACAATTGCTTCACAGATTGCAAAGACAAGACGGTGTACCGTTATCTGTCTTTAAAGTTATCAAGGCAGTCGTGGTGCTCAGGTGTTCTGTATTTGATAGGAAGGTTTAATGTCAATGTCTGAAAGAAATGGGAAAAAAATACTGTACCTGATATGTGTGGATTTCTTAACCCCAAATCGTCTTTTGCATAACGATGTATTATTAGAATGTAATGTGTTCTACCTGAGGTTTCTCCACATCGCATTCGTGATGATTCAGATGATGTCTTAGCTTCGTTAGGAGAATTAATTTCTGATTCTTGGATTCATAAGGGGCTGTGTTGGTATTAATTCATGGAGGTGTAAATCACAGAAAGTGGAATTGAACCATACGTTTTTGATTGACAGTTGTTCTTGAATGGACACAGATAATGATCTGAATAACGAGTCAAAATATTTTAATCAACCAGTTTCAGAGGAATCGTTCTTTTGGCTTTAATGAAATTTAAAAGCCGGAGAGAAGTCGGTCTGTGATGTAGTAACAGGTGAATTGCTGAGTTTCAGTTTTATCAAAGAGGCGTCACTGCGTGCGGACTAGTCCATAAACGCTACATCGCATCCGCTAAGTTTTGAGACCACAGTGCGCATGATTTTAAGCTGATGGATTGCTAAATGTTTGAAATCTGGGCCATGTTGATGAATGACGTCACTGATGTGACTGGGGTCATGTTGATGAGTGACGTCACTGATGTGACTGGGGCCATGTTGATGAGTGACGTCACTGATGTGACTGGGGCCATGTTGATGGATGACTTCACTGATGTGACTGGGGCCATGTTGATGCATTGTAAGTGACTTCACTGGTGTGACTGGTGCCATGTTGATGCATTGTACGTGACTTCACTGATTTGACTGGCGCCATGTTGATGCATTGTAAGTGACTTCACTGATGTGACTGGGGCCATATTGATGCATTGTAAGTGACTTCACTGATGTGACTGGCGCCATGTTGATGCATTGTAAGTGACTTCACTGATGTGACTGGGGCCATGTTGATGCATTGTAAGTGACTTCACTGATGTGACTGGGGCCATGTTGATGCATTGTAAGTGACTTCACTGATGTGACTGGCGCCATGTTGATGCATTGTAAGTGACTTCATTGATATGACTGGTGCCATGTTGATGCATTCTAAGTGACTTACCTGATGTGACTGGCGCCATGTTGATGAGTGACGTCACTGATGTGACTGGTGCCATGTTGATGCATTGTAAGTGACTTCATTGATGTGACAAGGGCCATGTTGATGCATTGTAAATGACTTCATTGATGTGACTGGCGCCATGTTGATGCATTGTAAGTGACTTCACTAGTGTGACTGGTGCCATGTTGATGCATTGTAAGTGACTTCACTGATGTGACTGGGGCCATGTTGATGCATTGTAAGTGACTTCACTGATGTGACTGGGGCCATGTTGATGCATTGTAAGTGACTTCATTGATGTGACTGGGGCCATGTTGATGCATTGTAAATGACTTCATTGATGTGACTGGCGCCATGTTGATGCATTGTAAGTGACTTCACTAGTGTGACTGGTGCCATGTTGATGCATTGTAAGTGACTTCACTGATGTGACTGGCGCCATGTTGATGCATTGTAAGTGACTTCACTGATGTGACTGGGGCCATGTTGATGAGTGACGTCACTGATGTGACTGGCGCCATGTTGATGCATTGTAAGTGACTTCATTGATGTGACTGGCGCCATGTTGATGCATTGTAAGTGACTTCACTGGTGTGACTGGTGCCATGTTGATGAGTGACGTCACAGATGTGACTGGCGCCATGTTGATGCCTTGTAAGTGACTTCACTGGTGTGACTGGTGCCATGTTGATGAGTGACGTCACTGATGTGACTGGTGCCATGTTGATGCATTGTAAGTGACTTCACTGATGTGACTGGGGCCATGTTGATGCATTGTAAGTGACTTCACTGATGTGACTGGCGCCATGTTGATGCATTGTAAGTGACTTCACTGATGTGACTGGCGCCATGTTGATGCATTGTAAGTGACTTCATTGATGTGACTGGTGCCATGTTGATGCATTGTAAGTGACGTCACTGATGTGACTGGGGCCATGTTGATGCATTGTGACTTCACTGATGTGACTGGCGCCATGTTGATGCATTGTAAGTGACTTCATTGATGTGACTGGCGCCATGTTGATGCATTGTGAGTGACTTCATTGATGTGACTGGCGCCATGTTGATTCATTCTAAGTGGGGCAACATCTGCTGACACACAACAGCAGTGACTTTCTATCGCTATACACCATCTCCAAAGTGTGTCCGACAAGACTCCCAAGGAACCCGTGACTCAGCCCACATCGAAGGCTTCGGAAAGAAACGCTATCTTCCACCCCCGTCTGCAACTTCATCGCAGAGGTCCTTCTCCTAACATATCTGTTAATACCCCCCCCCCCCCCCGTCCCCCCCCCCCCCCCCCCCCCCCCCCCCCCCCCCCCCCCCCCCCCCCCCATCCACGTCCATCTGTTTAGGTCCGCCAGTAGGTCTGGAATCCTGCGATAGAATCAGTGGGAGAGATGCGGGAGATCAGCACTGACCACCCTCTCCTGCCAGGAATGTACAGCATGCTACACAGCAAAGGCACCGCCGCCTCTCTGTTTGCAAATCTCCCACCGTTTTCTGTTAGCACCGAAAGGAGAGGATTTCGGACAAGATCCAGACAGGTGTGCATTGTAGGCCGGAAGCTTGAGTTTGGGGAAGATATCCTGCGCGATGTTTCTGCTGCTGCTGCTGCCCTTCCCTACTGCAGCTGGTGTTCTGTGGGGAAAGATCTACGACTGGGTCACGGCTTCAGTCAGCAAGCTGTGAGCGATGGGCTGTAGCAGGAATTGTGCTGCCTCTTAGGCACAGAGATCAACACTGTCTGGAAGTGGGGTTTGGTGTCTGCTAAAGAAGACCTTGTTCCTTAGCTCTGTCCGTTTGCCTCTGTCTGTCTCGCTGTCTGTGTCTGTCTGCCTGTCTCTCCTACCCCTTCTCCTCTCTCTCTCGCTCTCTCTCTCTCTCTCTCTCTCTCTCTCTCTTTTCCGCTATGTCTGAGCACCTTGAGTGATTAGCTGGATTGCTGTCTCTGTGTCGACATAGAATGATCAGGTACACTTCTTTCATAAGCTGACTGGCACATACGTGTGTGTGTGTGTGTGTGTGTGTGTGTGTGTGTGTGTGTGTGTGTGTGTGTGTGCGTGCGTGTGTGCGTGCGTGCGTGCGTGCGTGCGTCCGTGTGTGTGCGTCTGTGTGTCTGTGTGTCTGTGTGTGTGAGAAAGAGAGAGAGAGAGAGAGAGAGAGAGTAACAGACGACAAGTATAGAGCAGACACTGAGTGGTCATCCTTCTGATCACAGGTGGACGGACAAGCAGGCCGTGTGGCCAGATGACAGGGAAAAGCCATCAGTGACCATCTGTTTGAGAGAGGAGGACAGGGCAGTGACACACAGTGTTGACTGACAGAAAGAGGCAGTGACACACAGTGTTGACTGACAAGACACATGAACAGACACAGTGTTGACTGACAGAAAGACACATGGACAGACACAGTGTTGACTGACAGAAAGACACATGGACAGACACAGTGTTGACTGACAGAAAGACACATGGACAGACACAGTGTTGACTGACAGACACATGGACAGACACAGTGTTGACTAACAGACACATGGACAGACACAGTGTTGACTGACAGAAAGAGGCAATGACAGACACAGTGTTGACTGACAGAAAGAGGCAGTGACAGACACAGTGTTGACTGACAGAAAGAGGCAGTGAGAGACACAGTGTTGACTGACTGAAAGAGGCAGTGACACACAGTGTTGACTGACAGAAAGAGAGCAGTGACAGACACAGTGTTGACTGACAGAAAGAGGCAGTGACAGACACAGTGTTAACTGACAAACAGACACATGGACAGACACAGTGTTGACTGACAGAAAGAGGCAGTGACAGACACAGTGTTGGCTGACAAACAGACACATGGACAGACACAGTGTTGACTGACAGACAGAGGCAGTGACAGACAGTGAGGGGTCGGTATCAATCAGGGCTATAAATGGACGAGTCCAGTGTTGACAGAGAGATCTTATTGTAATAGATGTTTGAGTCCATGCTTATTAATGGGATGGCCTGCATTGATGATTGCAGAGGGTTACAAATGAAGAGAGAGAGAGAGAGGAGAGAGAGAGAGAGAGAGAGAGAGAGAGAGAGAGAGAGAGAGAGTAAAAGCGGAGACTGATTTTGAAAAAAAAAAAAAAAAACAAGGAGTATACCTTCAATCTTACTGAAGACAATATATAGTCAGTTTAGTGTACACTGAACTTTCAAATATACTAACACACATAGAAAATGTATCCCCCCCCCTCCCTCCTCCTCCCCTTGAATACACACACAAGGGAGGTAAAGTCTGTTCTCTTGCAGTGAAAACCTGCATGTTGGTGACTTCAGACTCTGTGTTCCTTGTGACGATGTTCAAGATCATAATGCCAGGCTGCTCTTGGGCAGATGTCTGCAGTTCTGCTTCCCTGGCTCCCATCTGTGTATGTCATGACGGAAGAGTAGTTTGTCTGGTATTTACTTGTTGCTAAAGATGCTAATCTGTATTTTGTTTTTTCGGTTGCGGTTGTTGTGTACATTTCAGAGGTCTCTGTGTCCTGGCAAGCTTAAAATAGCCCCCCGCCCCCCCCCCCCCCCCCCCCTTTTTTATTTTTTTTTTAGTGGACTTTTGTCCTTACTATGTGTCTCTTGATCCAATGTGTGTAAAGTTATTGTGACTGACACCTACAAGCTGATAACCCTTTCACCCTAGGGTAAAAAATCTCCGTCTTTGAATTGTCTGATCTCCTGCCTCGCTTCAAATGATCTTTCTGTCGTCTGCGTCACCAGCTCCATGTCTACATCCCCCAGTTCCCGTGATGTCAAACGTCGTGATGCTGTCCGAATCCCTCCAGCCACTGATTGCAGAGGCTGGCAAGACAGATGGAGCAAACACTGACTGTCTCCTCGGTCGGCATCTTGTTCTGATCATCTTCTTTGTACTACACACAGTAACTCTCTGTCTGTCTGGCTGGCTGGCTGCCTGCCTGTCTGTCTGTCTCTCCGGCCCAGTCTGTCTCTCTGTCACTCTGTGTCTCAGTCTTTGTGTGTCTGCCTGCCTGCCTGCCTGCCTGTCTGTCTGTCTCTTTCTGTCTCTCTCAACCCGTCTATGTGCAAATTTAGTTCGCTTATGTTAAACACAACCCTGTGTGTTCCTCGATCGTCCACTCTTATTGA
>JADBJO010014364.1:40000-48025 GCA_016801955.1 Conus betulinus | reverse complement strand
GTTCCTGCACTTACCACCGCTTTAAGGTGTTGATGGTAAGAGGGTATATTACTTAAAACCTTTATTACTTTATCACTATCATCATATCATTACCTTTACTGTTCTCTTCATCAACATCATTACATCACTACATTTAATTTACAACAACACTGATGTCATTGTTATTACCGTCAGTCATTTTCACCTTTATGCTTCTAAGCATTATGTCCTATTATCACTAATCCCATTGCCGGCCATAATTGTAGAATTAAAATAATGATAATACTTAGAAACATAACTTAATTTTTAGAGAGAGAGATAGAGAGAGAGGGGGGAGGGGGAAGAGAGAGAGGGGAGAGAGAGAGTGTATAGGTGTGAAAATGTTGCCCCCCCCCCCCCCCCCCACCCCCAGTCAGTATATAAAACCCATCCCTTTCTTCCCTCCACCCTCTTACCATCAACACCTAAAGTTTACATGTACCAACCCATCACTTCAGTCTCAGCCCACAATATCTTCCCACTACACACACATACTACCATATATCCCACTATTTACCTTATACATAACTTATAGCTATCTACTTGTCCACTTCATTTCCCTCACTTCATTTGGTTTTCTTTTATTTTTATTTTCATTCACTATTTCTTCAACATGTACTCCTGTTCCATCTTCCCTCTTTCCTATGCATATGTTGTGGAAATGTTGATAACCACACACACACATATCCACACACACACACACACACACACACACACACACACACACACACACTAACAACACACACACACACGCACACACACTTCACCATCGCCTTAGCCTCCGGGATTGTTGCCACGGCAACCCTGCTGTTTAAGAATCCTCTAACCCACTCTCCTTTCTCCCATACCTACTTATTGACACCAAGACTGGTAGTAATCTTGTCTCTTTTTTTATATATAATATTTTGACCATTATTAGTATTCCTATCAGTAATATTATCATCATTACGACTTTGACTCGCACATTATTTCCCTTCCAAACAGCCTCGTTTCATTCAACGCCTTCTTTCTTGCGCTGAACACAGAAGCGATCAAAGCTAAGTGCATTTTCGTTATTTGTTTCATGTTTGTTGCACCTGAAGAAGACCTAAGAGGTTGAAACGCGTTGTGGTTTGTCTTGTGACTCGTTTGTCCACGTTTCTCTGGGCGGTTCGCTGACATTTATTTAAGATTTGTTTAGATTTCCGCCTGCAGTCGTTTCACTTTGCAACTAGAACTCTTTCAGATCCGTCCAAACCTAAAGGAGTTCCTCTCATCTACGTCTGGTGGTCGTAAAGAAGTTCTGTCGTAAAGAAGATCACTAACATATAACTCCTGGTCAGATACCGGTATTTCGAAACCTGATGACCAGGAGTATATGCTAGTGAGCTTCCTCCCCATTGGAGATTGTCTCCCGCTTTGGAGACTATAAGCTTGCAGAAGGTTCATTTTGAGAAGCATTTATTATTCCTAATCACCCACTCAAGCACATACTGTCAGTTTGGCAGAATTATCTACCACTGTGAAGGCTTATAACACCCCGTATTTCTACAATCTAAGACATAAGAGCAAGCTTTGTTTTATAATTCAATATATATATATATATATATATATATATATATATATATATATATATATATATTATATATATATTTGTTAAAAATAGGATGATAAAAGGAAGTTTTAAAAAACCAACAGATCTGTTTCGAGCCAGCGCTCTCGTCAGGATCCTGACGAGAGCGCTGGCTCGAAACAGATCTGTTGTTTTTTAAAACTTCCTTTTATCATCCTATTTTTAACAGATGTTGCTCCCCAAGGGGTTGAGCACTTTGAGAATTTTATTAGGCGTTTTAGCAGTATTCTTGATACACACACACACACACACACACACACACACACACACACACACACAAGCGTTATCGTATGGGAGATTATTCTTGTTTGTTTAGAGTCCTCGGTGCTTTCAGTCGTTCAATCGGTGACAGCCCCAAGTGAAGAAATGTTAAAGTTTTTTTTTAGTTTGCTTGTTCTTTGCTTTTGTTTATGTGCTTGTTTGCTTTCTTCCTTGGTTTGTTTGTTTTGTCCTTTAATACGAAGAATCCTGTACAAACTCATCTTGAGCTCGTCAACTCTTGCTGCCACTTGTGTGTGGAACTTTATCGGGCTTTTTTTTTATCGGGCTTTTTTTTCGTTGTGCTGTATCTTTGTGACATAACAATAAGAGACGTCGGGCGAAAACCTAAGTCTCTTGGGTGGAACGATGTCTACAATCAGGTATCTGCTTCTCTGTCTGTATATCTGTCTGTCTGTTTAATGGTCTGTCTTTCCTTCACGTGTCTATACCTCATTGTTTTACTGTTTTATTCTAATTTCTGATTTAGAGCACTTTAGCGTTAGCCACAGATATCTTCAAGAGCAAGAAAAGAAAAAACAAAACAAAACAAAATGGAACCAAATTGTTTGTTGAGAAGAAATTTGTTTTCCTGATTTTTCTTTCTTTTACAGAAGTGTGGCAAAACTAAATGAGAGAGGACACCCGAGATCTTCCGGGGTTAACTGTGCAGGGACTATGTTTTGTCCGTTGTTTTAAAACCTCTCTCTCTCTCTCTGTCTCTCTGTCTCTGTCTCTGTCTGTCAGTCTGTCTGTCTCTCTCTCTGTCTCTGTCTCTGTCAGTCTGTCTGTCTGTCTGTCTGTCTGTCTGTCTGTCTGTCTGTCTCTCTCTCTCTCTCTCTCTATCTCTCTCTCTCCTCTCTCTCTCTCTCTCTACTTTCACATGTGTGCATATCATTATGTTTTGAGCCTCTGTCTATCCTTTGTCATAACCTTCAGTACGAAGGGTTAATACTGACAAAGGGATTAAATGCGTCCGATACAGCTTGGGAGACCACTGGACTCACAAAATCCGAATGTACGCGGATGATCGGAGGCCTCCACTCTCTCTCTCTCTCTCTCTCTCTCTCTCTCTCTCTCTCTCTCTCTCTCTCTCTCTCTCTCTCCACCTCTCTTCTCTTCTCCTCCTCCTCCTCCTCCTCCTCCTCCTCTTAGATGAAACAGAGCTGCTCCAAGATACTTTTGAAGGAATTCGCCGTCTGCGCTTAAGGGAATTCTTTCATGATGATGATGCTCCCACTCTCATTCCCAAAAAGCTGAAATTCTACAAGAAGAAGTTTTTTGGTGTCCCCTAAGGGAAGAGATGAGGCTCTTGATGCTTACTGTTCCACTATTCTATCCAGAGTGGAATCCCATATCTCACAACCTACCAAGCGACAAAACTTAAACAAAGAACAACGTGCCGATTTGAGAGAACTCAAAAAACTTGTGAATACCAGGGTCCTTCGAATATCACCAGCAGATAAAGGTGGAGCAATTGTGGTGCAAGATTTCAATAAATATGTAGAGGAAGCACACAGACAGCTTCACAACACAACTCACTATGAGCATCTGACGGCTGATCCCACAACAGATATTGCATCAAAATCAAACCACCTCATTGAAAAGCTGCACTCAAAGGACCATATCGACGATGACTGCTACAGGTGGGGTGTACTGGAGCCTGAGAAAACTAAGACACCTTATTTTTACCATCTTCCGAAAGTCCACAAAGATTTACACAAACCTCCTGGACGTCCAATTGTGTCAGGAGTCAATGGACCAACTGAACGTCTCTCAAAGCTAGTGGATCATTGGCTCCAGCCTCTTGTACAAAACCTGACGTCCTACATCAAAGACACAACTAACTTCCTGAACATCTTGGAAGAATGGAAAATCACTCAACAGCCTCTGGCGAGTGAAGTATTGATTGATCGTCACTGTTGATGTGGTTGGGTTGTACACAAAATATACCTCATCATGAAGTGGCGATTTCCCTGAAAGAAATCATCGCCAGTTTTGGTCATCATTTGAAAGAAGGCCCCTCTGTTCCATTACTACTGGAGATCGTTGAACACGTCCTTCAAAACAACGTGTTTGATTTTGATGGTGAGCTGTTCCAACAAGTCCATGGCACGGCAATGGGGACCCCAATGGCTCCCTCCATTGCAAACATCTTCATGGCATGGTTAGAACAACGGCTACTGGCAACTTCACCCCTGGCATGTCCATCCAAAATTCTGGCGTCGTTTCATTGATGACATTGTCATGCTCTGGTTCCATGGGGAAAGCCAGCTGCTTTTGTTCCTCAACTGGGATAAACAACCAGCATGCCACGATAAAGTTTACAGCCAACTATGGCAGAACCAACATCCCTTTCCTGGACGTCAACATGAGCATCAAGGGGGATACAATCACCACAGACCTTCACACTAAATCCACGGATGCTCACATGTACCTACCCTTCAGCTCCTGCCACCCTAGACACTGTCTGAGAGGCATCCCCTACGGGCAGGCTATCCGCCTGCGAAGAATCTGTTGTGAAGATGATGTGTTCCTGAAACGATGCAGAGAGCTGAGAACCCCACCTACATAACCGTGGCTATCCATTAGCTCTGGTGGACTCTGCCATCAACAAGGCACAGACACTTCCCAGGAAGGATGCACTCCAGTACCAACGGAGGAACCATCAGTCAGACAGGGTGCCATTTGTTATCCGCCATAAACCCTTCCAACCCTCCTCTGGCCTTTTGGCTGAAGGAAAAAATGACGGAGCTCCACAGAAGTAGACGCATGAAGAGAGCCGTTCCCAAACCTCCCATTGTTGGTGAGCGTAACTGTCGCAATCTGAGGAACCTTCTGATGCCCAGCAAACCACCAGCAGTGCAACATCAAGCGTCTGCCACAGATTCATTGGTACCAGGGTTGCTTCAAATGCACAGCGAAAACGATGTGTTCTGTGCAAGGAACACCTGGAGGAAACGACCTCGTTCAAGAGTGTTCGCACAGGTCACCAGTTCCAAATAAGGGACTCAGCTACATGTAAAAGTACCAACCTAGTGTACCTGATCAACTGTGGACATTGCCAGGATGTACAGTATGTTGGTGAGACGGGAAAACAGCCTACAAACACGCTTCAGTGGTCATCGCTCTGACATCATCAGAAAGCAAGATACACACTTGTAGCACGCCATTTCTGTGGACCTGGACACCAGCTGTCAGATTTGAAATGTTGTGTGATTGAACTCATAAAGACCACAGACACACAGAAAAGAAAAGACAGAGAGAGGATGTGGAGACACAAGTTGAAGACCAACTACCCTTTTGGTCTCAATGTGTGGGATTAGTTGGTTCAGCGAAGGGCAAAGTTCCCAGGGCAGATTGTCACGTGAAACCAACTAATCCCACACATTGAGACTTCACCCAGGCATCACTATTTATCATACAGTATACAGTAATGGGGGGGGGGGGATTAATGACGTAAAAAAAAACACACACATACGTCAACTAGTTTTGACGCCGACTTCCATGGTCAGCTGAGGAAGGTTTTGCTAAAACCGAAAGCGAATGCGTTAAGAAAAACACAAGAGAGTAATTCAAAACTTGATGTTCAAGGAATTGATTCGTTATTAGAAAAATGCGTGAACAGTTAACACCTTCCAGAGAAGCATAAAATCTTATCATGTCCACGATATTTGTCATCTTTAATCTACAAGCTTTGACTGAATTCACGGAAAGCCAAATGTTCCCAAAATGTAGCATGCGATTGTACAAATCTTCCATCAGTGGACCATATTCTTTGTCATTGTTCAATAGTAACTTCATTGTGTACAGAATCGAACGTGGATGTGACTGTGCATGATTCTATCAAAACAATAATCCACAAACCAGAAATTGTGCAAACAGCAAATGTGATTTCCATGCATCAACTTATAGATGTTCATAAACGTTCCCCTCCCGCTTGCTCCTGTCTTTTTATTCTAAGTCTAATATCACCAAGTGTGAACAAACTCTAAATTAAAGAACTCACTCACTCATTCTAAGAAGCACAGATCTCTCTCTCTCTCTCTCTCTCTCTCTCATCTCTCTCTCTCTCTCTCTCTCTCTCTCTCTCTCTCTCTCTCTCTCTCTCTCTCTTAATCATTTTCTCGTTATTTCAGCTCCTTTTCACAATACGTATCTCTATTCCACCATTTTTTTTCCCCCCTTACCTTTTCCTTCACTGAAATGCTGTTACATTTACATTCCTGTGTGAGTTAGTATCAGCTATAACCCCCACCCCCACCCCCCCTTTCAAGGCTACAAGGTTATAGGACAGACTTCTGAGGACGTCAAGGTAAAACAAATCACCTTACGTCAACCAGTTCTGACAGGTCTCTGTCACCTGTGCTTGCAAGGTCAGTCTTATCGGTCAGGTTTGTGGAGGGAAGGGAGGGCTAGGGGTGGGGTCGAGAAGTTCCTGGTTCTCTTTAGACTGTGGAAGTGCGTGACCTGCGAGAGAGAGAGAGAGAGAGGCGACACCGAAGATCTCTTTATCGCCATGCAAGATTAAAATTGGTTGATGGTTTTAAAAGAGGTGAGGACATAACGAAATGTACGAATTTATTTGTTTTTGTTAACTTTGGATTTGATACACACTAGGAATGAAAGTGTACTATTTGTTGCAGGAAAGGAAGAGGGAAATGTTTTTGTTCTGTTACCTCTCCCCCCTTGTCAAAAGACCTCTTTGGTAATGACAATAAATATCAAAGTGTCAAAAGCATGTGTGTTTCTGTGCGTGTGCGTGTGTGCGTGTGTATTTATGTGTGTGTGTGTGTTGTGTGTGTGTGTGAGTGTGAGTGTGTGTGTGTGTGTGTGTGTGTGTGTGTGGGTGTGTGTGCGCGCGTGCGTGGCGTGTGTGTGTGTATGCTTGTGTGTGTGGCCCACGCGCGTGCGCGCGCCTACGCGTATGTGTGTATTACTGTGCTGAAGCATTTATGAATGCAATTTCGCTTCTCCATCTCAACGGGGGACACACATACCACACCAATACACACGCGTACACACCGTACACAAACGCACACACACACCACACACACCACACCACACACACACACACACACACACACACATACACACACACACACACAACACACACACACACACACACACACACACACACACACACACCACACCACACATGTTTTATTGAAATCCAAATTCTTTATATGACTGCATGTTCATATGTTTGAGAAAATGGGTANTCAGTGTCAAACATGTCACACTGCAGCCTGTTCTGCCTCAGCTCCGGCACCAGGTATCTACAGATCAGCCCTTCAGGTCTCCCTGTTTTCCTTTGAAGAATCTTCCCATCAAAATACAACTTGTGATAAACCATGACACTATGATTCCAGGTGTTTGAAGTCTCAGCAGAAATAAAGCATGGCGTATGGCCGTTCCTGTATCTGCTTCATCCTTAGGTCCCTGCCAGTGAATACTCCTCTGGCACATCAGGGAAAACCAAATGACATGCATGCTCATTGCGACGCATCTTTCAAATGTCTGCCCTATCAAATGACGATGGTACGTGATCTGCCTACCATGTTAGCAACGGGTAGCGGGGAATCGGGGTTCGATTCCGGAGAGGGAGCATGAGAAAAACGGCTACCACATCCAAGGAAGGCAGCAGGCGCGCAAACTTACCCACTCCTGGCACGGGGAGGTAGTGACGAAAAATAACAATACGGAACTCTTTTGAGGCTCCGTAATTGGAATGAGTACACTTTAAACCCTTTAACGAGGATCTATTGGAGGGCAAGTCTGGTGCCAGCAGCCGCGGTAATTCCAGCTCCAATAGCGTATACTAAAGTTGTTGCGATTAAAAAGCTCGTAGTTGGATCTCAGGCATGGGCGCACGGTCCGCCTCGCGGCGGTCACTGTGTGTATTGATTCCCATCCTACGCTTCCGGTTGTTCAGCCCATGGTGCTCTTCATGAGCGTTTTGGGTGGCCGGAACGTTTACTTTGAAGAAATTAGAGTGTTCAAAGCAGGCAGGTCGCCTGAATAATGGTGCATGGAATAATGGAATAGGACCTCGGTTCTATTTTGCTGGTTTTCGGAACACGAGGTAATGATTAAGAGGGACAGACGGGGGCATCCGTATTGCGGTGTTAGAGGTG
>JADBJO010014364.1:27500-35000 GCA_016801955.1 Conus betulinus | reverse complement strand
GTTAAATGGTGCCTGTTTCTGATCCGACACACAGAGAACGCCATCTGCTAGCCCCCCACCGACGTAAACAATTGCTTAGTCGCAGAGCCAGCGAAAGTGAGCGTCCTTTTCCGTTCGGCGCTTTCAAGTCCGTCTCTCAACCGTCCTCATGAACCCGTTGATGCAGGTGACCTCGGCACGAACTCACCGCGTATATGACGTAGAGAGGAAATCGACACGGAGGTCACCATGGGAGCTGGATGGGCATGACCACGGGGAGTGTGGGGGTGGGGTGTGTGTGTGATTTTTTTTTTTTATTTCTTTAATGCTGACTGCTGAGGATGAGATGATGCAAGTGATGCCACAGAGATACATTGTGGTCTGCGACTGCAACACACAGGGCTGCATTGTATGCTTCCTTTCATCATCTGGATTCAGACAACGACCAGGGACGAAAGATAAAGACACCTCAGCATTACACTTTAATTGTGATATCACTGTGGAAACCAATGACGTTTTCAACATTAACACATTTTTTTCACATGGGAACAACGTCTTAATGTACCTAGTGACTGGGTAGAAGTGGTGGTAACAAGGATTAAGAAAATTAAAGAAACAGAACTCAAATTTTGGTATCACGTTGTTCTGATTATTTGCATCATCTATAATAAGCATTAGCCCCCTGTTAGTTGACATATGGGGCCTATTTTGTTTGGTAGTTTGTATAATTTATGTGTCTGTCAAAGAAACATGTTTCTCTATTTTATATCTATAGTCCAGCTCTTTCAAAAACATGTTTAGGCTAGGTTTTCGTTTTGTTAATTCTACATCGATAAGTGAAATATTTTCCCATTGGAATAATCAGATCAGAACAAAGTGATGCCGAAATTTGTCGCTGTTGATTTTGTTTTAACCGAATGTCAGGATTCGATGGACTTGAAATAAGGTGTGTAATGTGTTTTATAACCTTGCATGAGGTTTAGGTTTAGGTACAGTATTGATGATGACCGTTGGAAGTTCATTTGTACCCATTACAAACACAGAAAACAAACAAACACACCTGTGGTGCTGGCAAAACCAACACTAGAGCAACACCCTTGAGACGAATTCATTCAGTTAATCGAATTAGAATATGTGGTTACAGTCTTTCCAACTGAGCCCATAGCAAACCTAACGCTAGTTTGTTTCGTGGTTGAGGACAGTACTTCTCTGGGTCCCTACCTGCACCTTCAGGTGCATCTTTTCCTTGTCTGCCTTTTGGCCAACTCTTGGGGAAAGTCCAGTGATGGTGAGGAAAGACTCACTGACCGCAGGAAAAATCCTGTTGGCAACGGGAAAAAAGTGTGACCTGGGATTCTCTTGAAAGAGCACGTAAGACCTAAAGGCGAAAGTTCGGACGTCTCTGGAGTTGCACTTTCATCACCTGTCAGCGGAACAGCAACGAGCAAGTTTACGGGATGTACACGGCAGCTGCTTGACAGTAGCGTTTTTTTTTTCAGTGGACTCTGCAGTCATGAAATACGGGCTGGTACACCTATGGGATCGATCGCTCCACTGGATGATCTGTCGTGTCACATCTAACGGCCATCACAAAATGGCATCTGCCAGGGAGCACTTACATGCCTTCACGCGTTAACGAAATGCCCTACGGCTTCCAAGAGTGGTGCAGTATTGCTCCCTGCTGGTTTGTCATGGTGGTTAAGGACAGTACTTCTCTGGGTCCTACCCACACTTTCGGGTGTATCTTCTTTTTTTCTTAAATATGTGGTTACAGAGCAAATGTAACACTGGGTGGGAACCCATGAGGGGAAAAATTCCAGAAAACAAGATGAGTCTGATAGAAACCGACCCACGACTTTCTAGCCTGCAGTCAACGACACTACCCAGTACGGAAGGTGGATGGCGCAACAGTAATATTCTAATCACTCCAGTACAGGCCACACTGGGCACATCAACAGGTCATTCAATAATATGACATTGTTTTCTGTCCATACCTACACCATACAGAATGTTTCATTCTGAATGACATGGGGAGATTTGCTTCAAACTTTCCGGTTGCTTTCAAAGCTCATGCATGGTTCATAATGTTTCAGGATACTGTAATATATTGCCAGTCACGTTATCTACCTAACCAGCTAATGAACTAAGAGAGAGAGAGAGAGAGAGAGAGAGAGAGAGAGAGAGAGAGAGAGAGAGAGAGAGAGAGAGAGATTTCATGAAATTGGTGACAGTTGACAACATCGTAGTCTGTTCAAGTGTGAATGTTGTCAGTCGTTGGCGGGGTCGTTTAAAGCTTCACTCACCAGCAGAGGAAGATAAATCAATGCGTTTCAGTTCCCAGGGCTGATGTGTGGATACACTGACACCAGTCCTCGGAGTTGTAACAGGGTGTGAACGATGATGGGTCGATTCGGTTTCTTTGACACTCTGGGTCGCATTTATACGTTTCTCTGCGTTCATGACTTCCGTGTTCTTATTGGGAAAATAAGTCGTGTTGTGTGTTGATTTGGAATATATTGTCGAGTCAGCGTTTTCGCTTACTGGGCCAAATTTGAATCTGTTCTAAGGTCTTACGATGTCAGTTCTTTTGATAAATCAGACATTGAATCTATGTATTCTCATTTTACAGAGGCAGTTTTAAATGCTGCAGGCAAAGCAATTCCTAAAATTAATGTGTCAAACACTTCGAAACACGTTGGTAAAGTATGGTGGACAGATTCGTGTAAAAATGCTGTAGACAAAAACAAGAACAACTTTAAATTGTATGCTAAAGTTAAAAAAGTGAAAGGCAGTGTTCCTGTCAAATCTGCTAAAAACCAAAGAAACAGAGTTGTAGAAAGTGCTAAAAGCAACTATTGGTCAACGTTTTGTTTTAATGAAATAAGTGACCATAAAGATAAAAGTAAAATTGGAAAAAAAGATCCATGAAATGAAAAATGGGATTCATCTACCAGAGTATCCAATTATTCTAGGTGATGAAACAATTTCCTTCAGAATATCAAAAAGCTGAGGCATTTGCTGACACCTTTGTAAGAATAGCTCTTACAATAGTCTATCAGACAAATGCAGAACTTTGAGGCAAAATCAATCACAAAATGACATATACAATGACCCTGAGAAAAATAATTATCACTACTTGAATGCTGAAATTACTTTCCAAGAATTACTATCTGCTATCAGTTCATTACCTAAGACCAAGAAAACTTCTGTTGGTCTGGATGCCATTTCCAATGAGTTGATAAAACATCTTCCAGAAAACTTTTTGTTGTTTTTACACGGAATTATTAGTAAATGCTGGATTGAAGGTAACATCCCATCCATATGGAGAGATTCAATTATAGTCCCTATTTTAAAGCAGGGCAAACCAGTACACGATGTAAATAGTTATAGACCTATCTCTCTGACGTCTCATGTATGCAAATTAATGGAGCAAATTGTTTTAAATCGATTGTCTTATCATTGCGAAAAACATGGGATTATCCCTGTAAACCAAGGAGGGTTTAGAAAAGGCAGATCAACCATTGATCATTTAGTGAAATTAACAACTCAAATCAAACAACAATTTGCCAAAAGACAAAATGTTCTTGCCACATTCTTTGATATAAATAAGGCATACGATCAGGTTTGGCATGAACGATTACTATACAAGTTAAAAACGGTAGGGCTTTCTGGTCATATCTATGACTATGTTAAAACATTCTTGGCCAACAGAAGTATCCAAACAAGAATTGGTCACATTTATTCCTCTAAGAGATTTCTTGATATGGGTATCCCTCAAGGCTCTGTTATTGCTCCTATTCTATTTAATATCCTACTTACGATTTACCAATATCTATCTCTCCAAAAAAAGTAACTTCATTCAGTATGCTGATGATATCTGTTTGTGGATGAATGTTACTTTAAAAAAGAAAACATCAAAAAGG
Organism: Conus betulinus; assembly: GCA_016801955.1. NCBI lineage: Eukaryota > Metazoa > Mollusca > Gastropoda > Neogastropoda > Conidae > Conus > Conus betulinus. Next base: position 31,098 of record JADBJO010014364.1, on the reverse strand, counting down.
TCTATAAATTTTGTAAAAAAGAGCATATCAATATGATCTAGATAATATTGCTATGTATATGTCTGAAAATGGTTTAAGCTTATCACCTCAAAAATCTCAAATGATGCTATTCGATGCAAGTGGATATGTTCACAATGCTCCAGAATTCAAAGTTAACAACACCACACTTAAATACGCTTCAAATATTAAATTCTTGGTGTTTATATAACGTCTAAGCTCTCTTGGAACCTGCATTTAGAACATGCTGTAAATCAAGCAAGAAAGTCATTGAACCTTCTAAAAGTCATAAGCAAACAAAGCTGGGGTCAAGACACAAATACATTAATTCATTTGTCCTCTGCTTTAGTTAGATCTAAATTGTCGTATGCACAAGAGGTATTCTTTAGTGCTCCAAAATATCTATTGAAAAAAAACTGCAGAGCATAGATTGTAAAGCATATAGAATAGCCCTTGGCGTTCCATTTCATGGTTCATCATAGGATCTTATCATGAAGCAGGTGTTTTGCCTCTTGATGATCAGCGAAAATTAGCCTGTGCTAAATACATTTTAAGATGCTCTACCATTCAAAATTCAAACCAAATGGAACTTGAAATTAGGTCCGATATTCATTTTCCTAAGCGTGCAAAAACGTATCCGATCTAATAAAACTATTCTTACATTTTTTCTAAAAACTATTGACAAAATTAAACACTAATCAAAAGAAATTAGCTGTGCGTTTTCCAGTAAGTCCCATCCCAAACTGGGAGCTTTTTAAGGCAAAGTTTGATTATAACTATACACAATTGTCCAAGCTTGATAACATCAATGTTCTTGCATATGAAGCTAGATCCCATATGAACGATTTTTATCCCAATCATCTAAAAATCTTCACTGATGGTTCTTTATTAGACAATCAGGCAGGCTGTGGTTTTGTCATCCCCACTTTAAAAAACTGAGAAATCTTTTTACCTAGGTAAGGACTTCTCCATTTTCACAGCTGAATTAATAGCAATTTTAATGGCTATTCAATATGTCATTGATACACCATTCAATTTCTATGGTGCACTCTTTTGTGTAGACTCTAAATCAGTTCTCCAAGCTTTAGAATCAACAAATCCGAAAAAAAACCGGGCTGAAATCATCACAGAAATTAAAGTACTTATTCATGTTCTTATATCAAGGGGTATCGCAGTTGATTTTTGCTGGATCCCATCTCATTGTTCAATATCTGGAAATGAATGGGCTGATCGTACAGCTCGGGCAGGTGCAAAAAAATCTTTTAAATCCAAGGATATTCCCATTCTTTTAAGTTTACAAGAAGGTTACTCTCTATTACAAAAAGCTTCTTTTGAAAATTTTGAAAAGATATATAAAAGAGTACATGCTTCCCAAAGTACATAAGCCTAATTCTTCAATCAATAAAGTGTTGTTTTTAAATGCTCGATCACATTTTTTTTTTCAAACAGAATTCATTAATGAATTATACATTTTATCAAAAAAAAATGTCAACAAACACCCAAAACACCGCAAAAAAAAAAATTGTTTCACTGTTTTACAGACTTAGGTTAAACGCTTTCAAAACCAAGTTCATAAAAAAAACATCCAATGTGTATGCGGGGCTGTTGATAGTTGTACAACAACACATATTTTGTACTTTTGTCCTTATTTTGAATCAGCTCTATCAAAATTCAGAAAAGATGAATCTAAATGCATTTTCCAAGAACCTGTATTTCTTTTGAACTTTGTTCAGAACTTAATGATAAGTCCAGTCGGCTCGTTTTTATGATTTCTGCATAATTTAGACTGTTTTGTTTTGACTATTGCAGTTTGATTTGTTAATGTTGATTTTTGCTAAGGATTGTGCTTATGTAGTAATTCCACACACACACACACACACACACACACACACACACACACACACACACACACACACACACACACACACACGCATGCATACTACACACTCATACACATATACAAGTAAACACTCACGTATGTGCTTATATATATATATATATATATATATATATATATATATATATAATAGTGATAAGAATCAACGTTATTTTACAAGAAGTGCTCAACCACAATGAGAGCGACATTTGTCAGGTTGAAAGCAAGCTAAAAAAACAAGCTTGAAACATCAACAGGTCTGTTTCTTGCATGTGCAGTCGTCAGGATGCGGGAAGCTTGTGCTGTCAGTGTTATATATAGCTTGCTGTTTTATTTCACGTGTTACATGTGCTTCTCAGGTGTTTTTTTTTTTATTCTACTCAGTGATAGGAATTTCCCACCTAAGCCTGCAATTGTTAACCATTTCAGTTCTAATATTTAAAGTTGCTAATTGTGGTTTACATAATATTATGTATTTCTCTGTTAGACACAGGTTACATCTTTTAAAAATGTTATTGTATGGTGCTGCTTTGATAAGGCTACACATGATCATATCAGAAATAAAGAAAAGGAACTTGTACATCAAATGGATCTAGGTGATAGAGTGGAAACAGCAGCAGTAAGAGAAGCTTTTATTACACTCAAAGATCACAAACCTAATTTCTTGAACAATCCAACATGCATCTAGTTGCAAAGTGAAACGACTGCAGGCGGAAATCTAAACAAATCTTAAATAAATGTCAGCGAACCGCCCAGAGAAACGTGGACAAACGAGTCACAAGACAAACCACAACGCGTTTCGACCTCTTAGGTCTTCTTCAGGTGCAACAAAAATGAAATAAATAACGAAAATGCACTTAGCTTTGATCGCTTCTGTGTTCAGCGCAAGGAAGAAGGCGTTGAATTGAATTGCGCTGAACATGTAGATTGATAAACCCTTCCAAATCGGAACTAGGGAAAATTAGTTTAAAAAAAAAAAAAATCCTAGAGAAAACCATTAAAAAAAAAAAAAAAAAATAACAGAAAACACTGAACTCAATCTCTGGAAAAGCACACATGAAACCATACAATGGTTAAAAAAAATCAATAAACAAGAAAACACAGTCTTTATAACATTTGATACAGTAGATTTTTATCCATCTATAGATGAAAAACTGCTTACCAAAAAGCTGCCAAACTCTTCAGTCTGTACAGGAGAGTTTTGATAAGGCTATGTCCCAAAAGACTGGACACAAAGGTACCTGAAAGCTTTACCAAAGCCAGGAAAAAGATCATCATCAGCTTACTGGCTACCGCATACTAACCATGCGAAATATAGCAGGAGAGCTCATGGAACGAATCATCGCAAGGAAATTCGCAAGGGATCTTGGAAGTCAACAAATTCTCCCATCACATCAAAAAGGCTACAGAAGAGGTAAAAGTGCATGGGGAAGCGCGGCCGCTGTTGCCTATGAAGTGTACGAAGGATTCCAAAGAAAGGAAGAAGCATTAGCTGTTGCAATAGATCTGGAAGATGCATACAACAAAGTCCAGTTCTCGCCTCTCATGGAGCTACTCCTTGACTATGGAGTCAGCAAGACACTTACACGATGGACAGTAGCGGCTTTTCGGGAGCGAACCGTCATCCGACGATTTGGAGATTTGGACTTCTGAACCTCAGAAACTTTCCACCTCAAGGTTCTCCTCTTTCCCCTGTTTTGTACAGTGTTTTCAATAAAGGCCTTG